>JAYMFT010163251.1:0-12382 GCA_038088735.1 Panulirus argus | reverse complement strand
GGGGGGGAGGATGTTGTTAGAGACGGTGGGAGAGATGAGAGAGAGATGGATAGATAGAGAAAGAGAGAGAGAGAGAGAGAGAGAGAGAGAGAGAGAGGAGACAGAGAGAGAGAGAGAAAAGAGACTGAGAGAGAGAGAGTGGAGAGAGAAATTGAGAGAGGGAGAGAGAGAGAGAGAGAGAGAGAAACACAGAAGAGACGAATGCGTGCAGCATAAGGTCAGAAGCAACTGTAGGATATCTTAAAGAGACAAAAAGTATCTAGGGAAAAGATACTAGAAGCTGAGTGTTTATTTCTTCTCATTTATATACAGGTGAAGCGTCAAACAGAAGACGAGATGTTGGAAGAATGAACTTAGGATAATCAGGTATGTTCAGAGAGGTATTACGAGAGAAACAGAAAAGAGCGAAATCGAGTAGGAAACAAAAGGGAACACGGAAGGTGAGCAAGTTGGCGGTGGTGGTGACAGCTAATCTGTGATAGTTAGGTTAGGTTAGGTTAGGTTAGGTTAGTTATTCTTTCAATCAACTGCGGGAGACTAAGGTATTGTCATGCCTCTTGTACGACGTCGCGGGGGAGAGAGAGAGAGAGAGAGAGAGAGAGAGAGAGAGAGAGAGAGAAAATGTTCTGAGTACTTGAATGTCAAGATGTAATTGTGGAACGTCGTTCTTTAACACGGACTGCCTCCGTGATGTAATTCCTTCATGCCCATACGCAAAGGTGATCTAATTGGTTGATCCACGTAGCTGCGTGGGACAGAATGTCCTTAACGTAAACCACAGATATTTCATTTTTGTAACCACTCTAACTCGGCGAAGATGTCTGGCGAGTTTAATCAAAGAGTCTGTTAGTGCTGATGACTGAATAGGACACCGTAAACCTTCTTGGATTATCTTAAGAGACACGTTGAGGACAAGCGTAACTAGGCGTCGACTGATCGTGCAAGAGACGGGTCTTCGAGTCAACTGCAGAGGCAACTAAGAAATAAAGTCCATTTCATAGAAAATCGGTGGATATTATATTTTTTTCATAACAGAAAGAACACGTAGGACTAAGAGTGATTAAGAAGATAGCCAAAGGAGATATGATTGATTTAGTGTTATTAAAACTTGCCTGCTGCTGGGAGAATTAAAGGTAATTTATGGTAATTAACGTCAGCTACACGGAATTATTGGCTATCGACCATTAGATAGTCATAAAGCCAGATTCCGAACCATTTAGATCTCTCATAAAAAAGTCGATAAATTCAGATTGGAATTGACAGTGATTATAATTCTTTCGTTGGTCGTCATCGGGATCGAATTCCCCTCTTGCCGTCTGCTCTATTCATCAAACCATCTGTGCTGCACGTAATGGCGACAGAGGAGGGTTGAAAACAAGACTACAAGACTATAGAAAGGACAGAAGAAAGCCGAGAAACAGTGTGTATAAAGATACGTAGAAATGAAGAAACGTTTGAATGACGTAGATCAAATGATTAGAATGATATTTCATGAATGCAAAAATGATACGTGGGGGAATGTGCCAAATAAGCAAACAGGAATAGAGATGATAATGAAGATAAATGTTTCTGTCTTGTTTTACCAAGTGAGCATCTTTAATGAAGACATAAAGAAAGAACTGCCTCTTGAAAACATGTAAACAAAGAATTTGGTTTTATTTCAAACCGCAGCAAGTTTGAAATATATATATATATATATATATATATATATATATATATATATATATATACATTTTACTACAGCGAATATGCATACTTCGTTAGCTTACTCTGGAAAGCCCTGTTCACGTGCAAACCATTGTGCTACTGTCATTGTTATGCATAGACAGGGCTTTCGTTGTAGACAAAGTGACAGACGAGTAGGTGGAATGCAGAATACTCGAACGTTTTTTGATGTAACAAATATTCTTTTGTGTGTGCCCATCGGAAGTCAAATAGGGATGATCTCTCTGTACGTAGCTGTATCATCCCCATTTTTGTTTCCATATGTTGGGGAACTGTTTCCATAAGTTATGGCACTTGCATCCCTGCATCATTGTATATATGTATATGAAGGGTTCAATTGCCTTCTTTCTGTTGTATTATACATGTACATTATACGTTACCAAAGTGGTTGAGGAGGAAAGATAAAGTAAAGAGGCGGAGGTAGCAGTTTCGGCCTCCCCGTCTGACCATCTGCTCACTGAGTCCCAAGAATATATCATAACAAACTTCAGCCACAACTCTCGAGTTCTGACCAAACAATAACAAAAGGCACGTCTCCTCGGTGTAATCTGCTGATTTTAGAAGGAACCAACTTCATAAAGTGAAGCGCTGCCGAAATGATATCGCTGGAAATTTAGAGAGAAGAAGAACAAGAAAGAAGAAGAAAAGGGAGAAGAAGAAGAAGAAGAAGAAGAAGAAGACACATAAACTTTAGATGGTTTGTCAAATTCTTGTCTGGTGGCGTAGCGAAGACTTCCAGCCATATCTTTAGATAGAGATAGACCAAGACAGGCCTCAGTCGCTCACACCCATTCTCTAGCTGTCATGTGTATTGCACCGAAACCACAGATCCCTATCCACAACCAGGCCTGAAAAAGATGAGGGTGATTGTTACGTCTACATTGATGTAGTCTGTAGCAGTATCCGTAGTGCAGTATATAATCAGTAGAGACGCAAGAAAACTACGAAACCACCACAAACTCTCCCAAACAAGTAGCCAACATCTGCACTCCTTATGCCCCTCCATAGAGAGAGCGGACCATTGTAAATCACTGAAGTGAGACTGAGCTAGAAAAAATACTGGTGGAATTTTTTTTCTTTCATCCCTCATCCAATGTGTTTTTTTGTCCTCCCGGGCTCTGGGAGCCAGTTGGCAAAGGCGTCTGGTAACGATAGCTCCTATGGTGCCTGTCTTCATTTTCTCTCTTACACGCCTCTTTCACGGACATGTCCAGCACTTTCTCTTCTCTCTTACTTTTCAGTCTAAATAACGCAAGGGTATCGTCATGCCCCAAGGGAAGTACAAGTATTCATTTAACTCCCTTCATTTATCATCTGCACTCACGATCAGTAAATCTGGGTTAAAGGGACTTGTCTTGTCTCTTAGTTTGTTGGCGAATCTGCAGCCTGAGACGGAGGAATTCAATCTGAAGAAAGGTTAAATGATCTGGAAAAAAAAAATAACAGAATTCAATTTCGTATCGTCTATAACCTTGAACGAGAACTGCCTTTGGAGAAAGAGAAATTATTGAAGTCTTTTTTTTTTTGAGTTAGGGAGTTGAAGCAGGTAATATGAGAGGGAGGTAGGGAGGGGGGAGAAAAAATATGGAGACGAAGCTTTGGAGAGAGAGTGAGAGGGAGAGAGAGAGATAGAGAGAGAGAGAGGGAGGGTTATCGTGAGCAGGAGGATGTGGAGAAGGAACGAGTGATTGGAACTGTGATGGAGAGGCACTGATGGAAGGAGATGGCGGTGGACGAACGGCATCTGTGATGATGGAGGTTTGGAGACAGGAAGGGTGATGTTGTTGAGGATTTAGAAAGGAACTTGGTCAGGGAATGATGACTACGGGACACTCATTTCTCTGGACGGTACGGGGCAGCTGAGGCCCTAATCTAGGCCATCCCATTAACGCTATGTATATACACATACCCTAGCCTGAGCAAGGTACACCATTTTATCGACCAATCCCTTTAAGGTTGGATGAACAGCTGGGTTGACTGTGGACCGACTGCCGCAACCAAGATATATGGTGTTCAACGAAAGGAGTTGATGTACGTTTTCGATCGCTTGGAAACAAGACGGAAGGAACCTTGGAAAGCCTTGAGGTCGTGTGGCATGACCAAATACCCACTAGGAATGACAGATGATTGAAAGAGACAACAGAGTGTAGGTTGGAAGCGCAGGCAATGTGGATGACACAGACTTTAGCCTAAGGATAGCGTTGGACCTCTGGCACACTTTTGGGCTGCTGCTTCCCCCAATTTCTGTGTGGAGTCCGGCCACACGAGGATTGGCTGTTATGATACCTCCTTCTCCTCTTTCCTTCTTCCCCTCGATTATCTTTACTGTGGAATTCTCTTCCTTCTCCTGTCTTTCCCTCTTTACATAACCTTTCTTCCTTTGAGAGTCAGGTCTACAACACCTGCGGAGCCCTGATTAATATCAACTCTCATTTCCTTCAACATTTTTCTTTCGCCCGAGTTGGCTTAGAATGGGGCGTGTTTTGCCCCGTGCATTATCGGCCACTATGAAGAAGAATGCCGGTGCTGAAGGCAAGTGAAAGAAGCTGGTGGACAATCTGAATAACGAAGACGCAGGTTTAGTGAAATATTTACGGCAGAAGGTCAGATGTGTACGTACATCACATGATGAAGTTGTCAGCTATCGGCATATTCATGATAACTGAATCCAGTGATCATACCTCATTTGACCCTCATCTACCAACTTCTCATTCTTACCCAAGTGCTACCTGGATGACCCTGGATGAATGAACACGCATGCGAATGCACCAAAGCTCAGGAGTGAGAAAAAAAAAGGTATGATAAATTTAAGAGATTTCAAACTATATACGTACCTTGGTATATGCATGATGGTGAAAAGGAAACACGAGTTGTTACGTTGCAGAGAGACTCGCCTGAGTGTCAAAGTTTGCTGACTTTGGGCGGAACGGGGGAGAGTGTAGAGGTTTCAGTATTTGGTCAGGACATTCAGCAGCGTTGGAGAGAAATGCTGAACGATACATCAAAGAGCAGGTAAACTTGTTGATGCATCTGGAACGCTAATAAAAGGTAAACACTGACGGGGTAACGGTTAATGCTAGGGTGATCTCGAGCACCCAGTTAGCGTTGAAGCTACAAAATACTTGGATATTTTCAGATACCGTTTTTGTCCTCTGAGGGAAATGATTACCAGGAGCGTTATCGTTGATGTCTTGGATGATTATATTGTCAAAACTCGGTAAGAAGAGGGCTCGATAAACAACACAAGGTGAGGTTGAGGTGACGTAGAATCCGCCTCAGAATACAACTCAGATACTGTCATGGAGTGCTGCTCTGAGAGTGGGAAACTGGTGGCAAGGTTGATACAGCTTTAAGAAGGGTAGTGGAAGGGGGAAAAAAAAATAAAGAAAGTGAGTTTGGAGAAGCTGAATCTGCCAGAAAATAGCCTTGAATCGAGAGCAACAAGTGAAGAATATGAAGTCTGGAATGAAATAAATTAAATGGAAACCAAACGTAGATGTTTGGAGATGATGAACGAAAAGTTAGGGAAGAAAAACAAACTAGTCTTGGAGGAGGTGAATGAAAGGAGAGGAGAAGTATTTGTAAGGAGGATGAGTGTATTAGATAGGTGTACACAGAAAAGGAATGTTAGTGACAAAGGTTAGATTTTGCATGAAATGGATATGGTATTTTATAAATCTAATGGGAAATGATATTGAAAGAGATGTGTCTGTTGATGTAGTGAGGAAGGAGAGAGTGTAAGAAAGTATGGGAGAGTATAGGAAAGGAGGACATTGCAAAGGATGAAGCAATAATAGCAACAAAAGATTTAAAGAATGGAAAATATTAGGGTTATAGACAACTTGGTGAGCAAGATTTGTGAAGAGAGGAGGTGAAACTGTTGTGTAATGTACCTGGCGATGGATAGGGGTGCATAGGGAAGTTCTCGTGGGCATTATGACTAGACGAAGACAGCAATCACTCCACAGTATAAAAGGTATCTGAAGAGACAGTTAATGATGACAGAGGAGTGAGCAAACACTGAATTCAGTGGCTCTTACCTTCCTCTAAGGGCCCCAGCTTGCCGTCGTTCCTCTTCAGCATAAAAGTACACCAGGCTTGCTCGAATTCAATTTTCAAACGCGCCCACACACACACACACACACACACACACACACACACACACACACACACACACACACACACACACACTCTATCCTCCTCACACGTAGTAAGTCTTAACATGTAGGCCACGTGAGTCCTCATTATAAATCACAAAAATTCTAATCTTACTCCATGTGGGTGCACGAGGTAAGAACTATTCCACCCACGTAGCCTCAAGCATGTCGTAAAAGGAGACTTAACAGGGAGGACTGAAGGAGCTGGGTTGCTGGAAGTCCTCCCCACTTTGTGATATGATTTTTTTTCTTTTTGTTTCAGAACAACAGGATGAAAATATAGAACCGAGCGAGCATCAGTTCTTGACGGCAGAGGTTGGCTGGGATTCTCTGAATGTGCTTGGTTGTGAAAAAAAAAAAGAGGATGAAAAGAAGAGAAAGGAGATGCGCTCCGTTTGATGAATGGAACCTGGATATTCTGGCTCTGAGTTGAAGTAAGTTGAAGGGGGTCGGGTGGAAGGAGTAGAATGATTCTGGGAATTTTTAAGAGGATGAAGTTCAGGGTTAGTGAAAGGACGAGGGCGAGAGATGGTCTGGCTCCTCTGATGGAGGTTGGGAACTGGGTTGAAGAGTGTTAAGTTCAAGAATAATGCGAGTGAGAATGGAATTCGGGTACGCGAGATGGATGCCTGTTAGTGCGTTTGCACCAGGTAGTTAGAGGAGTGAAAATGAGAGGAGGGCTTTTTCTCTTAGGAGGAGATGAGTGAGGGCTTTAGTAGTTGTAATGCAAGTGATCGACTCAGAGTGCCAGGAATATGGATTCAGGAGTTATGGTAAGAATTGTTGAGTTGTGTGTTCATAGAAGATGAGTGATTGGGAATATTTGGTTTCAACAGAAAAAAAATAATGTGCATGGACAAGCATACGTGGATGAGTGAGGAGGGTGGTGAAACGGCAGTATAATCATGATATCATGTGCTTATCGAGAATGACGCAGAGGAGAGATTGTTGGATGTGAACGTGCTGACACGGGTGGGAAATGGAATGAATGACTGACCACTTATGAGTCAACAGAAACGTAGGAGAGCCATAACAGAATGCAATTAAGGGACGGGGTGAAAGAGCATCGATGAAATTCAGAAAGAATTAGAAAGAAGTTTGGAAGGAGGTGAAAAGTTTGAGAAGAACTGGAGAGCAAATTGGAATGACAGCTAGAAAAGCAGAAGAGGAAGTAGTAATAGGTAAGGAAGAGAGAAAACAAAATGATATCGAAGGTCTACCAAATGTGTTAAACGGTAGGGAGGTGGATGCAAAGTGTTTGGGACAAACGGCGAATGGTATCGTGAAAAGAAAAGTAGTAGTGAAACCCTTGCATGTGGCTAAGTGCAGGGAGTGGATGTGACAACAGTTGAGTATCTCAAAAAAGAGAATTAGAGTACAATTAATTGGTACGTCAGGCTGTTCGACGTCTTTATGGCATTCTACCCGCAGACTGGGAGAATGCAATGTATAGAGCCATTTTGTAAAGCCAAAGGGAATAAAAGTAGATATTCGAATTACAGTTGTAAAAGTCTCTTGAGTGTACCTGGTCTAGTGTATACGAGAGCGGTGACTGAGAGAGCTGTTGGCATGCACTGTGCATCAGACTGAGAAACGAAAGGTATGACTTCAGGAAATGTAGAGGATGCGATGACCGGGTGTTTACTTTGTGAAGTTGAGTGAGAAATACCCGGAGGAAAAGATGGATTTGTAAGTGGCATTTATGGATCACATATCCTTAAACGCAACCCTGTCTTCACCCGGGAACCCATCACTCTTGTTCCTCGGTACTCGCATACATGCCTTGCTCTCCCGATGAAGAGTCCTGACTGCATTTCACGACCAGCCATTTACCCCAAACATTCACAGGGTATTCCACAAAGCCTCTCTTTTAGCCCTATCAAACGTTTTCTACAGAAATATGAGAATGGTTTTGGTGATGAACGGTAATAAATAGATAAATTCTGACATCACTGAGAGACAGTTTTCCTACATAGAATCTGGTAATTCATGTACCCTGGAAATAGGTGCTTGTATCTCTTTTAAACCTCGGTGTGCGTCAAGTTGGCTAGACGCCTCTCCCAGGGCTCGAACCCAACTTGTGGTGTATTTACATTTGTCCTTCTGTTGATAGATGATTTGCAAACATTACGACCATTAGCGGAGGAATTGAGTGTCATGTTGACCGTTGCACCATGGCAAGGTTTCATATCTTTTTTTTCCTTTACTTAACATAGAGTCTGATGTGTACTGCTTCAGAGTGGTCGTCCCAGGAAAGAAAATTTGATTTACGAATCTGAAACCAAGCGAACGAGGTTTCTCATAGCCCATTTTGGAAGACATACTGTCTATAGATGGAGACGGATGTTTGCTGATGCGATTCTGACGTGGAGAGATGTTTGATGTAGGGAAATAGTGATGGGGAGATTTCTCCTGCAGCGTGATGGAGATCAGGAGATGTTTGATTTAGCGTGATGGCGAGAGGGAGATGTTCGGTACAGGTTGGTGGTGATGGAGAGATGATTGGCGCTGGGGTTTCGTGATGGAGAGACGCTCGATGGGAGGGAGACGGTCGGTGGTGATGGAAAATAATGCCTGACGGAGGGAGACGTGGATGATAGGAAGTGTTTGGTGCAGTGGTCCCTGCCGCTCTGTGGCTAAGAGGTGTGACCTCCTCAGACCTCGGACGGCCAAGCTACGGGGACGTCGTTGAGTCGGGTAGTGATGATGGAGCATGTACCGACTCCCGTGAATGACAAGTAGTAAGGGTGATGGCTGGAGGGAGGAGGAGAAGGAGGTTGGTTGGTTGGCGGTCGTAAGGAGACTTGGAAGTGGCGCAAGATTTGGCAGGCTGTGTCGTGGATTGCCTGGAAACGCACGAGAGGTCTAGAAAGCTGGGGAGGAGAGAGAGGGAATGGGGGCAGGCGTTGAAATAATTCTTGGAGGTGTGTTTGTGCTAGTAATTGTGGTCGTGTTGATAGGCTGTATGCACGAGTTATACGAGTTGTGATAGACCTCCTATATATATTTGCCAGGACAGTGACGAGTGTGTTTGATCCAATGGAAGTGTTGAGCTCCATGGAAGAGCTGGATAGTGGAGATTGGACAAGATGATGGAGCAAATGATAGAAATAGATCACTTGGAGGAGAGGAGATACATAGAGCAAGGGGGTCGATGATTGAGTGATTGGAGACTACGAGCCTCGTCTTGGAACTAAAGTACACTGGAACAGTTTCTCAAGAAAAAGAAGAAGAAGGATAGCCTATCTATCTACCCTTCCAAGTAACGTCTTGTCGTTCTGCTTTCTATTTATCTCCTCAACCTTCGAATCTCTTGTCAGCTTCCATTTACTCAATCAGTTTTGAATTTCGGCTTCTTAATCTGATCGTCAATATGGCTTTCCCCAAGGCGGGATCCACGGGTGATATCCTTTCCTATTTCATCACCATCTGTCCTTGAGAGACCATAAGGGACTCCTAATTTGTAGCCTTTGATGCATCTGGAGCTTTTCACAGGGTGTGTCATCAGGGCTAGATCATCCAGTCTCCTCTCTTTTGAGTCTCCTTCCCTCACTCCGTCCAGTCTTATGCACCTTCCATCCTCCGCTGTAGCCGGTCTATATCCGTCACTCTCGATAGATCAGCAGTTTCCTTTCTCCCCATCAACAACTACGGGCCTCAGGGTTCTGTCCTGTCACTTACTCTCTTCCTCCTTTATAGCAACGATTATCCTGACGCAGATATACGCTGAAATTGGGGAGAATATCATCTTAGTCAGTCTTAGTGCTACTGAAACCAGATTTCTCCTTATTTCTCCTTATAAATCGCTATCTCATCTCCTCTAAGGACTCTGTAACTCCACACCTTAACACTAAAATCATACTCGGAGTGATCTCAGTATTAAAGCTTGTCTTGGAAACCTACATCGCACAAATAGCCAAGCTTACCTCTGAAGAAACTCAGATTCCTATTCAGATCCTGAACAATATTCTTCTCTGAACAGTTGCTTCGATTATGAATGTAATATTACCAAGAGTGATTGATTTGCACTTGTATGAAGTACCGATCTCACATCTAGAGAGGTTCTAACACTATATACTTTAACAGAGTCAAGTTTAAAGGAATCTAGTCTTATCACCTCTCCTTCTCTGACCTCAGACCTTGTCCCACTTGTCCAACGCCTCAGTGTTGGTTCTCATTTCCTCTTCTATGAGGATTAGCTAGTTGTAATCCTCTGCCTTTAGGAAGACCAAGTAATGTTATTATTACATTGCGGCCGTTGGCAATGCACTGCTGTTCCATCTTCATGACTGCTTCTGTTTGTATTTTGCTAGACTTTGGATGTCTTTGCCATCTCTAATGTTACTTAAAAGCTTTGACCTGTCCCTTTTCATCTCTAAATCTCTTAAATTGTTTTTCCTGTTGTCTGAGTTTCTTCCTTTCTTGGTATATCACCTAAGGCCTGGTCTGGAAGGGGACTTTTGTCCATGACCGTAAAGGGAGTAGTTGAGTTAGACCCTAACGAGCAGTAGAAGGAAGTGCTTGACTTTCTGGATACTCATAAAGAACACTTCATGAAGATTTTGTTCCCTTCCTAATAATGTCTCTGCCGGTTGTATGATTGTCCTAACGTTTGGGCAGTTTATACCAGATTTCGCCAGCTTGAAATTCCTGATACAGTCTCGTGTTGGCCACGGAACAATTAGTGTTGATGTAATTTTCGGAAAGAAAACTTTCAATGCCTTCTGAAATGCAATGGCTTGCTCATTTGATTGTTTACTTCTCAGAAGCTGACATTTTTGAGGTAGAAAAGTTGATGAAGACAAACCTCAATATCGGTGTCTCACATTTTCTCAGAAAGCTAAAGTGTTGATGTATGGGTATGTGAGAGTGTATAGTTTTCTTAGGCATAACTATACACTATCACTATAGCCCTGGGTACAGAGGAGGGAAGTTTTGGGAAGAGAGGTTAGTGATGCTCGAAGTATTTATTGCCCTCTGTGCAAATAAGCCAAAGCAGGAAAGAAGCCAGAAGAGAGCGCACATGACCCAGCATTGCTTCACCTAAGTGTATCACGTATGTTTTTGACAAGATAGGCCTAGTGAACAATAGCGTCCATAGGAACTGTTTAAAGACTTTTTTTTTTCTGTTAATTGTGAACGTTTCCGACAGGTCTTGGTTTCAATTAGTTGGTTGGTGTCAGAGAGGATATCTATGTGAATTTTTTTAGACTGTAGGCCTCACTTCCACGTACGACAAAAATCAGAAGAAAATGAAATACATATAACAGAAAAAAAACAATTTGTATATTAAACATCTTATTGCCATGTAGCTATAGTTTGAGATTAAGTCTGATTTCTTTAAAAAGTCACAGAAGTTCAGCACTGTAACATCACCAAACTACGTTCCTCTGCTGTGTGTGTCCACCTGAAAGAATTTGAAAAAGAAGTGAAAGAATGAGAAAAAGTGAAAGAGTAGAAAGAAAATAGTAGTCCTAGAATCCCTTTCTCTCTCTCTCTCTTTGGACAGAGGATGAAAGTCTCCACCGGCCGACAAAGTCCCGAGTGGAGAGATTGAAAGTCGACCATAAAAAAAGAAGAGAAAAAATAGAAATACGGTATTTGTCAAAAGATCAACAATGGAATCTGGTCTGGCTGGCTGGCTGCTTGTATGTGTTGACCATAGCTCTCTTTACCACCTCCCGTGGGACGCGTTACTCATACGCACGAAGACGTACGTATATAATACCTTTTTGTGGGAATCCAACTTCCAGGACTGTAAATAGGGTGCTCCATGCCTCCGCAGGCTGTTGAAGGTCAGGAACGCCAAAATCCCTCTTAGGGCCAGAGTTGGTACCCTATGTATATATCTGGTGCTGGTATCAATGAGTGGACTCCTGTCCCTAAGATCTGCATTGGGATGTAATAGAGGCTCTCTTTCTCATCCCTTTCCCTCGCCTCCTTTTTAATCACAAAGGAAAATCGTGAAATCAGAGTGATTTGGAGTAGGATGGTTTAGGGGAGGTGGGTAGTGGAGAGAGGTACTAACTATTTCTGAACACACACTCTCTCTCTCTCTCTCTCTCTCTCTCTCTCTCTCTCTCTCTCTCTCTCTCTCTATTTTTGCACCTTTTGCTTTCATCCCAGTTATGCTTCAAAGAAGGCCTGACCTTGACGAGGACTTTTGTAAAGGACAAGAGCTTTTGACCTTAAAAAAACATAACGCAAGAAAGGAGACACATTTAGAACTTGCTTTTGAAATTGTAATCTACTAATCCCGCAATGCCACATTACACGGAGCTCCGTGGTGTAGCGGGTTTTAGCATTTCTGAGCGTGACGCATTCACGGGCCACCCAGGGTCGAGTGCTTGGGTTTGAATCCTGGCTGCGGCATTCGGTCCACAGTCAACCCAGCTGTTCATCTTCCCCTTGATGTAGGTCAATAAAATAGGTACTTGGTAAGCTTAGAATATATATATATATATATATATATATATATAGATAGATAGATAGATAGATAG
>JAYMFT010163250.1:0-24074 GCA_038088735.1 Panulirus argus | reverse complement strand
TTTTTTTTTTTTTTTTTTTTTTTTTTTTTTTTTTTTTTTTTTTTTTTTTTTCCAGCCTACTGGCAGAGGGCAACTCCAGCACAGTGTTTCCAGAGGCAGCGAGGCTGCAAATTTGTCCAAGAAAACTAGAAATCCCAGCTCTCCTCTGGTGTTTGTTTTAAAAAGATTGCCATGATGGAGCTGGGCAACACTTTCCCTTATAGTTTCACCCCTAAGGGGTGTATTAATGAGGTCACCACAAGAAGGTGGGGTGAGACTTGTATACTCTAGAAAACAAGAGTATCCCCTTGATGTACTGAAACTTAACAACTTTCCCCCATTTTGAGCCTATTCACAGAAGCAGCACCTTCAAACCTCGTTGGTTGTGATACTGTCACTGCACAAAGCAAATCAATCCCCATTATTCATTCATTATTAAGATATTTCAGTCATTTGTCCTGATTTCCAAACTCTGACTTTTATTTGAATTCTGCTTAGTTTCTGC
Organism: Panulirus argus; assembly: GCA_038088735.1. Taxonomy (NCBI): domain Eukaryota; kingdom Metazoa; phylum Arthropoda; class Malacostraca; order Decapoda; family Palinuridae; genus Panulirus; species Panulirus argus. The sequence goes on along the minus strand of JAYMFT010163250.1, from coordinate 23,590 downwards.
TGAGGTTTACAGCAATAGAGTCAAACTCCAGGGCTCAAAAGGTATCTTTTTGAACTGACCTATTCAAAGAGTTAGCCTGTGGGGCATATCTGAATCCCTTGCTGGCTGATAACACTATATGCATCATGCAGACTTCTCCACCTTCAATCCTATATGCATCATCAAGAAGGGGTATTAATATTTCTTGGTTGTGTTATGGGTGAAGCAAGATTCAATCTGAGGTTACACATGTACAGAACATTAAAACTTGCCAATTCTTGGAAGTTACCACTCCTTTAACAAAGCTGAATAGGTGTGTTAGAGTTTGCAGTACCCCACACTGCTAGTGGGCCTTGCATTTTTTTCTTTTCTTTAATCCCTCACACACACACACACACACACACACACACATGCACACACACACATTTGTTACCCATGTTCTGTCTAGTGAGGTAGTGCCAGGAACAGATGAACAACCTCATATGTTCACATCCTCTTTCTAGTTGTCATTTATAATGCACTGAAACTAGAGCCACAGCCAAAGCCCACAGACCTTTCCTTGTTTCCTTTGATTACTCTGTATGCTGTGGTTCAATCCATTGATAACTGTCACCCACTGTACACCACATTACTCCACTTCTTGTCCTCCTGCATGTTTAGCCCCTGCTAACTCTTTCACCTCATCTTTCCATGATTTTCTTGGTCCCTCTCCTCCCCTTACTCCTTCCACCACAATATTTATATCCATCCTCCCAATCAGCCTCTCCTCACTCAACTTATGTCTAAACCATTTAAGCACACCCTTTCTCTTACTCTGTCATTCCCTACTCCATCAGCCCTCCCCACGCAATATATCATCCTCAACCATTTCATTTCAAACACATTTACCCAATTTTTTTCTATCACTTAACCTCTCTGGTGTTTGTGGGAACAAATATTCCCCACTCACATACAGTGCTTCTGGAAACATGTAATACCAGGTTAAATTTTGAAAAGCTCAATTGTGGCAGTAGAGATATTTTGATTCAGGCAAACTCCTGTGGTAGAAAAGCAGTACCCTCATATTGGGAACTCATTCAAGTGAGAAACATAATGGAAACAGGTCTTTATTCATCAACTGCAGAGTCCCACCCCTCCACTCCTGGGTATGGCACTGCCACATCCTCCTCTATCTTCTTTAATTCATGATCCACGGTTCATCTCGTATACCATGAAAAAAATAAAAATGAATAAAAAAATAGGATATTAGGCAAAATAAGATAACATTTTAGCAGACTATGTACATAAGTAAGCCATAAACAAAGTCAAGGGCCAAGTGTAGTATAATGGCAAGCAACACAGCAACTGTGGCTCATGAATGCCGCTGTGGTGGCCTGAAATTAGTAAACATTGAGCAGAAGAGCAGAAGTACAAAAGACATTTCACTTCCTAATTGGAGCACAGGAGTGAGATAGTGCTTTTTGAGATCCCTGAAATAAGCTCTTTGTTTCTCTAAGCAAAAATATGTAATGTATCAAATTTTATTTTTGTAGTCTGCCAATGTAGTTAAGAAAATATAGTGCCAGCACCATCAAATATACCCATCTGTATTACCATAGACACTGACCTCATTTTCCACACATTCCTCAATGTACCATGACCATTTGCCTTTTGGGAGGTGAGGTGAACCAGAGGGTAGGTTATACCCTCTGATTCACCTCACCTCCCATACTTACATCCACTGCCATGTTCACTCCCAGATATTTGAAACCCTTTACTTCCTTTACTCCAACTCACTCTCAGCCCAGTCTATATCTTTCCCCTGCCAAACCTCATAACTCTGTTTCATATATCTTAACTCGCTACTTCCGCCTTGTTTTATATATCTTAACTCGCTACTTCCGCCTTTCACACACTCCTAAACACGAGATTCAAGTTTCTGCAATTTCTCGCTTAGTGTCTGCCACTAGGAGCCATATCATCCACAAATGGCAAATTACTTGCTCTCTGGTCCCTCCATCCCCATTATACTGCACTCCCACCTTTATCTGCAAGACCTGCACATTTGCTTTCCTCACCACCCCATCCATGAACACATGAATCAGCCATGTTTATGTCACACACCCTTGACTCTGATCCACTTTCAAGTGGACCCACTCACCCTTCTCCCTTTGTACTTGCACTCGTCTTACACTCGATAAAACTCCTCACTGGTTCTAGTAGCTTTTGTCTTACAGTAGATTCATATCACCTTCCAAAAGGCACATTTGTTAACCATGTCAAATACTTTTTCAAGATCGGTAAATGCCACACACAAATCCTTCTCTTTCTCTGAGTATTTCTTGCACATTTTTTTTGAGGAAACACCGGGTCTACACATTCACTAGCACTCCTAAAGCCACATTGCTTCTCCCTATTCTGATGATCTGTGCATGCTACCACCCTGTTAGTCACCACTCTCCCATTCAAATTGCCAAGTATACTCACCAGGCTTATTCCTCTCATGATTTAAGCACTCTTGTCCTCCATACCATTAAATAATGACACTATGCAAGCATTCTGCCAGTTTTCTTATATACACTAAAGATCCTGATTAATCAGTGATCATCATTGTCACCCTCTTGCCTGGGAAATTCAACTGCAATCATATCCACTTCAGCAATTGTGCCACACTCCAACTTTCTTTAGGCTTTCACCACCTCTTTGCTTTTAACCATTTCACAGTGACTCTCACTCTGCATGTTTCCATGTCCTAAACACCCCACATCTGTCACCCTGTTATATAAAATTTTCAATAGTCCATAAAAGTATAACAGAAGGAAATGTTTCAACCAATTAGCTGTTGTAAGAGATGAGGGGAGAGATGTTCTAAACAGTTCATAGACATACATAGATACACAAACTACACATACCCAAGGTCTAAGTATGGTGGTCTGGCCTTAATGCTACTGAAAAAGATGCAGTCCCCTTTTGTCCATGACTGGAGCCTTTTTACATAAAAAAAAAATGGAAGAAAAGGAAAGCAAATTAGAAGTGCTCTCACTGTTCACTCAATCTAACAAATGCCATATGGAGGCTAGGTAGAAAAATACCTTGCAAAACTAATATCCCTGAAGTAAATCTTTATAGGAAAGTCAGAGGGTAGAATGAATGTAAATGTCATGCATCATATCACCAAAGACGTTCTTCCCTTTTTGTAATAAAGACAATTGTAAGGGTAAACTTTAAGCTCTAGCCTTGTGACTTACCATGTCTACATTACTCCTGATATGGAATGATAATACTCATACAGTAATTCCTTCTTGTTCCCTTAAAGCAGGCAACACTGGTTAATCAGTGTTAGTAAGGTACTGCATCATGGCCTAAATAATATCAGTGATTGAGAAGGTAGCACAGTATATCACAACATTATAATGATTGATTGTTATTCAAGACTAGACAGTGACAGGTGATGATCAAACTCAATTTTCAACATATTAATAGTGTTGCTCAGAACAATGTACTGTAAGCTTATTCCACATGTCAATAATGTCATTGGTAAAAAAATATTTTGTGCAGTCCAGATTAACTTGACCTCTATGATTTAGTCCATACCCTCTTGTTAGTACTATCGTGACCATGTAGAAATTTTTAGTAGTGATGTTGAATTCTTTAAGCATTCTTAACATTCTATTAACTTGCCTCAGAGCCACCTCTTGCTTAGCAAGGAAAATTCAGTACTTGCAGTCTGTCCTCATATGCTTTGTTACACAAGATGGAATCAGTATAATTTGCTGTTCACTACTTTGCTGCCAGTTTAAGAATAACCTTACTTAGGTGGGGGCCCAGAACTGCACTGCATATGCGAGGTAGGGTCTGACTAGATGTAGGTATAATGGCATTTTCACATCATTGCCTTTGCATGTAAAGTGTCTATTAATAAATCCTAACAGCCTCTCTTGGTTTCTTGGCAGCTTTGTTACAATGCTAAGAAAATTTGAAGTTGTGAAAGACGCTCACCCCTAGATCCCTCACACAAGGGGTGTTCTTTACCTTGTAGTCCATCAGTTCATAATCAGATTTCTTGCTGAGGTTTCCTGCTTGCAGTAGCAGACATTTGTTGACATCTAAGTGGCATTTGCCATTTTCTAGACCATTCAACTATTTAACTAGATGATCTTGTAATCTTAGCCAACTTCCTCTAGTAATATGGCATTGCCAATCTTTGTATCATCTGCAGATTTGGTCTCTAAGTCTTTCAGCTCTACATCAACATCATTAATATAAATAATGAAAAGTATAAGCTCCAGTATGGTCCCCTGGGGAACTTCACTGATAATGGGTGACGATGGTGATGATTCACCATTCAATCCATTTCTCTGTGGCCTAACATGAAACCAGGTTTCTTCCAGTTTCCTATGCAACCGGTAATCTCCGAGGCCCTGAACTTATGCGTCAGTTTAACATGAGGGACTTTTTCAAATGCTTTTTTGGAATTCCAGAAATAAATTATTGCTTTATTCTCATTGTGGGTATTGAATAATTTATAAAATCTAAGGTTTCTAACACCATGCTGTGTTGTTCAAGGTGAGCTATTATTTTATCTCTGATAATCAACTCCAGAAGTTACGTTTAGCTGATGTGAAGCTAATAGGACTGTAATTGCCAGGAATTTCACAACTTTCCATTTAGAACATAGGAATTATGTCTTCCAGTCTCCAGCCCTGTGGTACTCCTCCATCCTATAGAGATTTATTGAAGATATAGGTTAATGGTTTGGCAATTCCATATTTAACATTTTTAATTACTCATGGATAAAAACGATTAGGACTTGAACTTTTACTAGCATTCAACTTATCTATCTAGATGTTAATACTTCTCTAAGTTGGTAAATTCATTTATCTCTTGTGCTATTCATCACTGTCTCAGAATTCATGTCGTTGCTTTCTAGTGTTGAAGTAGAACTGAAAATCTTGTTCAGGATTGTTGCCATGCTTTTATCATCCAAAATGGGTTCCCCATCTTTACTTAGGGTCCTATCCCACTCCTTATATGTTTCTTATTATTGATACATCTTTAGAGTCTTTTAGAATTCGTAGTGCTGTCTCTAGCAACACGTGACATCATACTGTCTTTAGACTTGCTTAATAAGTCTTTTTACCTCTCTCCTATCTGTGTTATATTGCATTACAAGATTTGGGCAACTGCCTGATTTCTTAAGCACATAAAGTGTATCATACCTCTTGTGATATCTGGGTAGTACTATTCACGTTGTTGGTTTTATTGTTTATATTGCGCATAGGAACAAGTGTCTTGTTGGTGCATAATCTGATGCTTAAAACATGTTCATAATTCCTCTGGGCATGAACCAACAAGAGTGAGACTCTAATCCATTGCAACCCATTAATATCTCTCCTTTTAAAAAGTTAGGGGTAAAAGTTATGGTTTTAGGGGAGCCTGTTTTGAGGTTTATATAGAACTTAACCATGATATGGTCACATGTACCTAGATGTTCATCAAAACGTGTATTAGTTCCTAAGAATCCCAGTATGCAAGAACTAGATCAAATATATTAGCTTCCCTTGTCAGCTTTGTGAGGGTTTGTTAGAAAAAATTGTCTTTGACAAAGCTGATAAATCCACCAGATTCACTTCCTACAACTGAGGTAGTTCACCAGTTGATTTCTGGAAGAATAAAATCCCCCAGAATGATCAAACCTTCGTCCTTTACTGCTCATTCTAAATTCTCGTACACGACAAAATCCCCTAGATTGATCAAATCTTTGTCCTTTACTGCTCGCTGTAAGCTCTTGTACATGAAAATGTCAATATCCATTGGCTGACTTGGATGTTTATATATAAAATGTTTATGTAAAGTTTGGAAAATTGTTTTCTAATTTGAATAAACAAGTCTTCAACAGTAGCAGATGTTGCAGTCTGAATTTCAAAAGGGGTTAGGTATGATATTACATACAAAACGGTTCTGCCTCCTCAACCATATCTATCCCTTACAAGTAATTTATAGTCTGGCAAATTGTGCTTGCTAACCAGATTGTTGTTTTACTTGTTTAGAAGTGTTTGTTAATCTGATGATATCAGCGTGTTCAGTGTTTACTGAGTAATACAATTCAGCCATTATTTTTTGGACTGATTATATATTCCTGTAAAGTACATTTAATTTCTTCATGTGATTTCCTTACAAAATTAGTGGTATGATTTGGTGACCAGCTATTCGTAGACCAAGATCTGACAAGCCCTCGACACCTACCCCTGTCATCAATTTTTGGTGCTGTAAGGATGGGACTTTGTCTGACCCCCTTTTCATGATTTGTGATATAACATGACTTACTGCAAAATGAGAGAATAAAGGTTATTGAGTTAAAATATGGCCTGAAAAGGGTACATGGTTTGAAATAGTAATTTGTATACTTGAACTTTTTTTATTACAAAGTAGAAAGTAGTATTGCATCCATGTTTTAAGGAATTTATGCATTTTCAGTTTCCCATAACTTGTTTTATTATGTGGAAAAAATTAAATATTAAAAATGAAAGTCCTTTTTTTGGATCTGCTTATGTTTCTTGGTGCTAACTACAAAGGCTTAAGCACTATAAATGTGCTTTATCACCATTACATTAAAAAAATTAGAGTAAAGACAAAAAAGAGAATAAGTACAAAGGAAAATGTTTGAGAAAAATATTTTACAACTGAGTTTATCTACACCAGACAAAAGGCCATTTCTTTAAATCATGGGCATCTGAACTCTACTTCTCATGGTACATATAGTTTGCTAAAAATTTATATAAATATATCGTGTTAACCTAGTATGCTAAAAATTTATACAAATATATCGTGTTAACCTAGTACCATTTTCTTTGTGAGTAACCTTAACTTGTTATCATTCTACAATTATGAACTACCAAAGAAAGGATAAATATATAAGGAAATACAGCATTCAGTTAGTGGTGGATTTTATTTTAATGAAAAAATCTTCATGGCATTAAAATTCTAATCATAGCAACACTTTTTAAATCTTTATTCTAAAATGAGTAATCAAGTCCCTTACCGATCACTTGGTTTACATTCCTGGAAGCCCAGTGGTTGGCAAGGTACTGGGCCAATGGGAAATGGGAGGTTATAGGGGGAGTGCCTCTCAAGAGTTATACCTTAAGTCCTATAATGGACACTTCAAGGTCAAACACAAGCATGGTATACTTCCAAAATAACTTGTTTATTCTATAAAAACTCAAATATGTACAAAATGTTAAAGACATATGATGGTAGTATACCACCCCTGATGCCACACCAGTAATATGATGGTAGTATACCACCAGTGATGCCATACCATACTCCCACAAAACAGCCAGTCAGCTATGCTCTGCTAAAGGCTATCTTGATGCTAGCCAAAACAGCACTATCTGGTTATGACATACCTTCAGCCTCTCCCTAACAATGGCAGTCTGCCAGGCTGGGCTACAAGCAAATCAGTGCTTGGAAAAAAATTTAAGTGGTGCCATGGAAAACTTTGGATATTCAAAACTTAATACTCTGGTTGGTAAAATGTTTAAGTTATTTTAAGTGTAACTCAGAACAGTGGTTGGTAAAACCATGGTAAGCAATGGACCTTTATAAAATATATTTACTGTTTAAATTAACTGAAACAGCTACACATGTAATAAAAGAAAAATTAAATGTGGTGACACTTTCTGTTTTAGATATTTCTAAAAGGTAAATTACTATATACATTATCAGTTCTTATGAACAATTAAAAAAATATTATGTTAAGTCCTAAGTTAATAATTGAAGAACATTGGGCAATACAGTGTTCACTGGTTGATGCAGCTACTCCAGTACTCAACTTGGCACAAATAATGGGGAGATATTGTAACTAAATTGAATATTAAAAAAAATATAGGCATTTCTTACTTGGGAAAAATTGTAACTAAATTAAAGAATATAAGAGAAAATAAAGGCATTTCTTATGATGTACCATTAAATACAATTTTCACTAGTATTTGGCCACTCTGGTTAACATCAAGCACACAGAATAAGATCAAGAAAAATGCACACTGCTTATCATCACCATTCACACATATGAAAGAGTATCCACTCAGTTTGACAGATTGTAGGGACTTTGTTTTTTGAAGATCAAGAAGCCTTTCAAATATAAACATCTTTGCTACTGATTATACTATAGTGCTGGGATGAAGCACTAAGAGCCCCTGGAGAAGGGGTTCTGGGATATGAAAAAATGAAGATGAATGTGTTAGATGATAAGGAGGAAGATATGTTTGGAGTGTTTGGGTCACTGGTTTGGTGAAAAGAGAAGAGTTGGTGAAAGCCTTGCTGGAGATGAAGTATGGCGAAGTGGTTAGAATGGATGGGATTTCAGTTGAATTTCTCAAGAAAGGGGAGGTGACTGGTTAGTCAGGACTTTAAGTATATTTATGGCTCAAGATGAGGTGATGGAGGACTGGTCAGTATAGTACCACAATATAAGTCAAGGAGGAACAAAATTTAATGTGCAAATTACAGAGGTATAATACTGTTGAGTGTATTTGGTAAGTTGTATGGGAGAGTGCTGACTGAAATGGTGATGGCACATACACTGCATCAGAGTGAAAAGAAATAATTGGGACTCTGGAGTGGTAAAGCATGTATGAGCCAGAATCTGCATGAGAAATACTAAGAGAAAAATATGATTTTGTATGTGGCATTTTTGGATCTGAAGAAAGCATATGACGGGTTGATTGTGATGCTTCATGGAAGGTTCTGTGAAATTAATGTATGGGAGAAAAGCTACTATAAGTAGAGAGGAATTTTTATCATGAGAGAAAGACATGTGTAGGAAGAGGAAGAGAGGTGGGTGAGTGGATCTAGGTTTATGTGGGTCTGCTTCAAGGGTGGGTGATGACACCATATATGTTTAACTTGATTATGGATGGATGGTGAGGGAAGTAAATACTAGGAGTTTAAGTTGAGAGGCAATTGTGAAATCAGTTTTGGATGGGTGTGCCTGGATGATTCAGTTGCTATATGCAGATTTCATCATCTGGTGGCTCAGGTAAGAAACTACAGAGACTGGTGTCCGAATTTGGGAGTGTGTGTGAGAGGAGGAAATGGAGAGTAAATGTTGATAAAAGTAAGGTAGAGGGGAGAGACTGGTCAGTTTGAGTCAGAGTTTGAATGGAGCAAACCTAGAGGAAGTTGGGGTGTTTTAGATACCTGGCAGTGGACACAGTGGCAGCTGAAACTATGGGAGTTGAAAAGGTGAGGGGACATAGGTCATGGGTGCACTCAGTGGTGTGTGAAAAGAGAGGTCATTACTGTCTGTGAGGGTAAAGATGGGTACAAGTATGTTTAATGGAGCGGTAGTTCCAACTGTGCTGTATGGGTGGATGCAAGGAGTAGGCGAAAAGAGAGAGAGAGAGAGAGAGAGAGTGGATGCAAAATGTGTGAGGACAGTACGTGTTGTGTGGATGGCTGATCGAGTAAGAAATGAGAGGGTGAAGGCCATTTCACACCACATAACATGCTGGACAGGAGATGGATTTTGGGTCAGGATGCTTACCGTGTGTGTGTGTTCACATCAGATAACACGCAGGTTATGTATTTTGAGACACATTCTTTCTCAGTAATGTTCCGTCTGCTATTTCTTCCAAGATGTTGTCCTTTCTTAAAATGTCTATTCATCATCTGAACTCCTATGATATAAGCATGGATGCCTCCTCACATTTTTAATGAGCTGCCCCATGTTGTCCCATATGCACTGATAAAGAAAAGGGTAATATGGTGTGGAATGGCCCTAAAGCAGGCCTCCTCCTCACTCAACTGTCAGTCCAAAACTTATTGAAAATGCTCGTATGCATGTCTGATGAAGCCATGCTGAGAAAAAAATAGTGGTTGAGGCAATCTGAAGCCATGTGTCTTGGTTGTCTATCACATGGGATATGCAGGACTGCACATGGTGTGAATATCCTCGTTCAAAAACAGCAGTGATTCAAAGACATATGGCTCAAAAATGTTGTGTGTTCAGTGTCTTATTAGGTGTGAAATGGCTTTCAGAGAGGTGTGTGTTGGTAAGAAGAGCATGGTTGAGAAAACTGATGAGGGTGTCCTGAGAGAGTATGAACATATGGAGAGGATGAGTGAGGAGAGAATGAATTTAAGGGTATACAAGTCAGAAGTGGTGAGAACAAGGAGGAATACCTACCTACAAGTGCCTATAAAAAAGATTTTGCCATGATGGCTGGGGTAGCGTGAAGTGCTTACCACACACCTTGCTTAAAGAATAAAACTATTCTTTTCAGCTACCACTTCCATTACATAATTACCTATTCTTGGTTTATCTGTTACTGATTTCAACCACATCAAGTATTCTTTTAAATATTTATGTAATTGTTCCAGGCATGTTTCTTATTTCTCCTAGTAGTATACTGAATAATCAGTCTACTTTCCTGGTTGGTTTGTCATATAATTTTGTCTGATTTATTTTTGGAATGATCTATAGTATTCTTGAAGATTTTATAATTTTGTATCTTCCTTGCTGAGAGGCTATGAGAGACAGAAGGATGGAGTGAAAGATGCTACGAGTTATTAGGTCCTGAACATGCAGCAGGAAGATGTGAGGGGTAACTGGGATAAAGCAAACTGAAGCAATATGACATACAGTACAGGGGATGAAATGTTCTCAGTGGGATGAACTAGGACATAAGAAACAGATATGGAAAATCATGGAAAGGTCTGTGAGGCTTGGCTGTGGAGAGGGGGTTCTGGTTTTGGCACATTATGCATAATAGTTAGAGAGTCATTGTAAGCAAATGAGGATGTCATTCATCTGTTCCCAGTGCCACTTTGCTAATGCAGCAAAGAGTCAGCAAGTATGAAAAATACTAACATTTGTTATCTACAGTGTTATATTTAATTTGACATCTATTTACTTGTGCTACAACACATCTACTTTTAGCTCAGGGTATGAGAAAAATTAACTCCTAAACAGACTTATTTTTGTTTATTCCTGCTACTTTGCCATTAAATTCCATGCTACTTTTATTTATAAAAAAAATTAAAAAAAGATTGAAGAAGGTTGTCAGGGAAACAAGAGGTCTGGAATTAGCCAAATCAGCCAAAAAACGGTGATGAAGGGAAGGCAACAAAAGCACAAAACAAAGCCTTAAACAGAAGACTTAAAAGGATGGTATATATCTAGTAACAGGAAAGCCAAGGAGGATCTACAAAATATGAACTGGAATTTAATTAAAGAGCTGAGAACTATTTTGGAAGTAGGTGAATTAAAGCAGAAGAATGGTGTGTGTAAAGAATTAAAATGTATAATGCATGTCTAGAAGAATGCTATTAAGAAAGGATACAGTTTGTAAGAAATGGAAAGTATTTTAAAGAACTGATAGTACATGACTGGGAAAAAGACGTCAACTAGTAAATAAGGAACAGAGGTAGAGAGAAAAATAGGTATATAGGATAGGAAGCCATTACAAAGTATGAAGTACAATGAGCAATAAAGTTCATGAAGAATGGAAAGGCTGGAGGCTGAAATGAAATAGTGAGTAAGATTGTGAAGTATAAAGTAAAACTATTGTGGAGTGGATTTGAAGAGTATGTACAGAAGCATGGAAAAAAGGTCAAGAGATTGTACAAAGTTGGTATTTGTTCTACCATATTCAAGAAGTATGAGTAAAAGTGAGTGTAAAACTTAGAGGAATGTCTCCTTATCACAAATGGCATGGTGTATGGTTAATCATGAATGGTTGTACGACCCTTTGAAAGAACAAGATGGGGTTTATAAAGGGAAGAGGGTATGTACATCAAATGTTTTCCCATAGACTAGTGGAGAAATTTTTGAGAAAAAGCAGAGCATGTAAGCATCATTTACAGACTGAGAATAGAAATATGATAAAGTGAATGAGGAAGGACACTGGGAAGTTTTGACTCTACTTATAATGTTCATGGAAGACTTCTGAATGCTGTGAAGAGCTTTTATAATGAAAATACTGTAATGCACATATGAGAATAAGGCATGAATGGTATGAAATAAATGAGAGAATACAATGTCACTTTGATATCACCTTGGTCATTCAGTTTTTATGGATGGGGATTTACTTAAGGTGAAAGTCAGGTGGGGTGATTGTGGTGCAATAATCATGGAGAAACAGACAAAAAGCAGATGATACGGTTTTGTCATCCAAATCAGAGGAAGAGTTCGATGGAAAGGTGGGTTGGTACGATGGTATATGTAGAGAAGGACAGTAATTGACAATATAACTTGGAAACTGGTGTTTAAACTGGATGAGAGAAATTTATTATTTACTTCCTGCCCCAAGAGTCCCTTCTATCCTAATGAAGCTCCTGCAGCACTGAGGGATTTGGCCACATCCACCAGTTGGGAACACAGGTCATAAATTGTGATGATGATATGCGTGTGTCTAGGTGGTGACAGTGCTGGGCAACTGATACGTAAGTGCTTGGCGTCTTCTTTATGACACTTGCATCATGGGTATAAAGGGTCTTGGGATTTGTTGAAGGTGTTTATAGTGTTGTAGTGATGGTTGATACGAGTGTAAGATCATGTTTGTAGTGTAGTGATGGTTGATATGAGTGTAAGATCATGTTTGTAGTGTTGTAGTGATGGTTGATTTGAGCGTAAGATCAGTTTGCATGTTGGTAAGTTTAAATATTTGGGAATACTATAAAGTTTACAAAAGATGGGTCTGAGAATACTACAGTTGAAAGTAGTCGTGCTAGGTAGAAAAATTAGGAGTATAGTAAAAGTTTCATAGCAGTGGGGAGAATTTAAGTGTACAGTTTGCATGAAGTACTTGCCCCAACACTAACGTATGGATGAGAACCCAAGTGTACACATGCAAGGATTAGTCAAAAATATTAGCAGCAAAGAAAAATAACTTTAGCAGTATGGTCAAGACTAGATTAAGGCACAGGTTAACTGGACTGCAGCCCAGGGACTCTGCACTGAAGAGGGGACCCCAAAAAGCAGAATAGAAAAATTTTCTTATGTATGTTTCTATTCAGTAATGTCAAACCTGCCAAAAAGTGGTTATGTTCCTTATGTAACACACACACATCTAGTGAAGAAATTTTGTACCAATCCAGGATCAGACTATGAATATAAGATTAGTGAGGGGAAAAAGGCCCCCATGCTTAATTTAGCCCACACCCTATATAGTCAGAATTATGACGATAAATAGAATGCAGATGTAAGAAGGTTATGTGCAGTGAGGCATTCCTTGGGTGCATGGATGAAAGTCTTTTCAGGTAGTATGGTCATGTAGAATCAATGGCAGACAATAAGTTCACCTAAAAGATACACAAAAGTACAGCAGATGGTACATAGAGGAGAGACAGATTGTGGAAAAGATGGACTGATGTAGTGAGAGAATAGATAAAGGAGAGGGGTACTTAGATGATGACACTTAACCAATGACTAATATCAGATGCAATGGAAATATTTTGTGTATGAGGGTGGTATGAACAGAGATGGTGATCTCGCTTAAAGAATCAGTGTACAGTGATAAAAATTAAGAAGCACTTTTGTAAGCATGGAAGTGATGTATGGAAGCTGTATGCACCTTATCTACCCTAATAAAGATGGTGGTAAAGAAAAGCTAAACAGAATAAAGGTAATTCCACGTATGGTATATGATTGCTATTATGCTGAAAATTGGACTAGTGTGGTTATAAATGTAAATATAAAACTACACAAAATATATTTCTTTTCTTATGAGATTTATGACAGCTATAATGCTGAAAATTGAAAAGATGTTATCGTAAATGTGAATATACCTTAGAAAATGTGATACAGACAATAACTGTAAGGCATAGCTTTTGTCATATCAGCATAAATAATGGCTAGAATACAGTGAACTAAGCCAAAGCACTCTAGAAATAATAAACACTATTCCTGGTCAGCACATATATAGACTAAGAAAATAAACTAAAACCCAACATGCTTGATTTTAGACAAACTTAATAGATTAAATAAATGTTATATGAATTGTTTACAAGCTACTTCTCAGCAACAGACAGAGCCCTCACTATTGGGATCAGAGGAACCACTCTCTCAGATGATCACAGGGCTCAGTCAATAACAGAAAAATTGTTCTACATATTTCAGTACCTACATTTCTCACATATGGAAAAAGTCCTTTAACCATCTGAGCTAGTACTTATTCAGATGTGGTAGAGAAATGGGTTTCATATTTCAAAAATAACATTTTTTGTATCACATTTATTGTAAAGCTAGATATCAGAAATGTCGTTATTAGAAGTATACCCCCTGTAAATTTTCGAAGCTTTATTTCTCTACAACTATATAGAAATTTGTCCAGCTTTATAAAATTTGGCATCCAAAGATCACCTTATGGTGCTACATGAATTTTCCTTCAACTTTGAATAGGTACTAAGGTTTATATACCTAAAATTCATCTGATATTATCATTGCTTTTTTCCTCTTGCAAGACATTGTCATTAATCTCATCCTCCTCACATGGTATCTTGCCACTTAGTTCCTTTAAAAGACTGATAAGTGCATGTGGTGGGATGTTCTGCGCCAGGAGATCCATTATAGTTCTGGGATTGGAAATTAAAGGATAATTCAGTAAATGTGTTTACAGAAAAATCTATGGAAGTTTGTTTTCAGTGCAACAAACAATTCAGTTTTAAAGCTAGCATTCAATATACACACTATAATTAAAATATAACACATACCTTTTAATCTGATTTGATTGAAACACAGAAGGTAGTGTCTATAATTTATACATTAGTTCTGAATACACCAAAAACACCCATTCAGACTTGTTCTGAATACATAGCAAAATCACCCATTCAGCCTCTTCCATTTCAAGTATATATGTTCTTGCATACCTCTCAAAACACTCCTAATTTTATTCTTTCATATATACACTCATCATCCACAAGCAAATACATTCTTAATGTCATTCATGTCATTCAAATCAAGGAGATTTATGTTTACCTGAAAAGTACTAATTCTAAAGATCAACAAATTATATTTTTGCTTTCTAATGATTTTCAATACAATGGTTTAAATATTTAAATGGCAAATGCATCAAGCACTGTTAAAGTCATGATTATCAGGTTATTCACAAATAACGAGAAATAGCTAATGCGCCTTGACAAGAATTCTATTGAAAAATTATGTAAATTTTCCCCTACTTATTCACTATGTAAAATGTTTAACGTCATATACAAAGAAAGCATCAGTTGTGATGACATCTCATCCAACTCGGTCAGTAACTGCATTTCTGGCAACAGGTTTACTCTACAGTATAAATTCAAACATTAAAATGATCATTAATGAGGAAAAGTGGTGTGGTAAACATACATTGAATGCCTTTATATAATATTTATGTAAAATCAACAGTATGACTTTTTCATTATACTGAATATAATTCTACATCTTTTCATTGCATGTAACAGAAAAATAAATAAATACGAAGCATAATTTGTCTGAAATTGCAAAAAATGAAGCTCCACCTACCATCCCCCTCACAGCTTCATATTTTTAGCATGGACCACATGCATAGAGTGGGTATGGTCTTAGAATTACCTTTAAAACCCAAAGAAAGTGTTAAAGATTTCTCAGTTGGTGGATGCAGCTTGATGCTGATGGCCTTAATGACCCTGGCAGTTGACAGGCCTAAACCCCAAACAACCAACCAACCATCTTCAGCCTTCTGTTACTATTTCCCCTAAGACCCCATTTTTCTGGATGGAACATTATTTCTTCCTCCAATTCCCCTCATGGCTTCATATCATCAGCGCACTGCTACTATTTCCCCAATGACCCCATTTTTCTGAATGAGACGTTATTTTCTAAAAGAAGTGAAATTTCTCAGGACAACACTCATAAATCTTATGCGAATACTGCCGGGGGCAAAAGAATTCAAGCTTGGTTTTATGGCGATAACTACATTCTGTAATACCATGTAGACCTAAACTTTACCCTTAACCATATTTAAGAGAGATCAAGAGACAGCAGTCATAGAAAACCACATCCTTCCGGAGTCTATATCGTCAAATCTCCTTATTCTTTAAGATGTTTATATACCCACCAAAGAATAAATAAAAAAACCTAGATTTTAAGCAAATTCAGTTGTTTCCATATTCTTGTGCAAGTGAAATCAATTTTGCCTATTCATTAAATCAGTAAGCATTAAGAAAGTAAATATGAGACATTTTATTATTTTTTATAGTTTAACCTTACATATGTAAGCCTAAAGATCAAACCATACTAACTTGAACAAGTGAGGATGCATAACGATGCCAGCAGCCCTCACTAAGTCAAACAAAAGCCGCTGCTCCGAATTTAAGTTGTTTTTCGTTACCAATGTATATTGGTGGACCTCATTCATCTTGGCACTAAAAATAAAAATTTTTAAATAAATCACCAATAATGCCAACAGTCACATAGCTAAATGTAAAACTATACCTATCCATTAAACTTGTGACCTCTGTAGCAGAAAATATATATAAATGTTTTGTGATAAACATTCCAAGTGAAACCTATGAATCTCCACATTTCCTGAGCTGAGAATTTCATCTACTGACATAATTTATATTGACTAAAAGAGTTGAGAAAATAAGTCAGGATATAACAACCTCAGTGTTTCATTCCCAGAAGGTAAGAAAAAGGAAGGAACGAAAGTTTTTCAAAGTATACCACAAGAAGTAAATTCCACTGAGAAAAAAGAAAGTGAATGCCACAGAGATATAGCAGATGACATAAATTAAGAACTTGATAGTAAAAGAAGAGGGGAAGGCAAATGTACAAGCAGAACATTGTGAAGTATGTCAACAAGCATAATTCAACAATACAACTTTGGTTTGAAAGAAGCTAATACTAATATACTTGGAGAACAATTAGTGCTTCATGGTGCTATTGGTACATTCTTGGTATCTATAATGTGATGAATGAAGGAAAAATGGCAGACAGTAAGAATGCAAACAAAGCATTTTGATTAACAAGCTTGGTACAATACAATCCTCCACCCCACTAAGACGTACATGTGTGACTTTCTAAATTATGTAGGAACTCTTTATACACAAGAAAATTATCTCTTGCTATTAATACTGACATAATCACATGTACTTCAGTGCAAAATGCCCCTGCTGACACAGAAATATTGAACATTGTAATGTCAACCCACATGGATTGAGGATAAGTTAATATAAATAACACTTAATCTCCAATTACTTATATTACAGAAGGAAACAAAATGTGATTTGCTTTTTAATGTTTCACTTTAGAATATTCCAAGGTGTGAGTTCCTATGCTGTACTATGTAAACTGATGTACTATACATTATATGCTGCTTCCTATATGAAGAATATTTCAAACAAGCTCTTTTTCCAACACTATGATGACCATAGGCAAATACAACTTTTCATCTTGGGACAAGCTATAAAATTAGAATAAAAGAATTATGCTACATTGAGGCAGTTCCATTTGAATCTCATGAGACAGAAATACATTATAAAGACAAAATGAGATATATCTACAAAGCAGTGTGCCCCTTTGCTCAACTGTTTCTTCTCTAACTAAAACCCCAGACTTTCCCTTCTTAACATGGATGCCTTGTTTCAGCCCATCCAGAGAAAAGGAGACCATTCCGACCCTTCTATGACACCAATGCTATCACTTCTGTTATCTCAAGCCTTCTAAACTAATTCTTAAGTCTCATTTCTTAAACATTTTGGTTCCTATTCCCTTCTTTCAGATCAGCAGTATGGTGTTTTCTGTGCTAAGGCTACTGCTAATCACTATGCCCTCCTATCTCTGGGATTCTAATGATTCTTTTATTGTGACCTTCACCATCTCCAAAGCATCTGATAGGGTGAGGCACAAGCCTTTTCTCACCAAACTTCCATTATGTGGCATTTCTGCTTTTCATTCTTCTCTAAGACAGAGTTTTCTTTACATCTGTTCCATCATGGTAGTCAATGACAGAGCAGTACAATATTACCCTCTTCCCCTGTCCACCTTGGTGTATTTTGGTGGTCTTTCCTCTACCAAACCTCTAACCCTATTCAATCATATGTCAATAGTACCACTCTACATGCTTCAACTCACTTTCCAACCTCTCTTCACTCAAGTAATACATTTTTTTTTTATTGAGAACACATTTCTTAATTTGAACCTATGCAATAATCTAGTTAAATTCAACAGTGCAAAAATCCAATTTTCTACCTATTTCTGTTCCTCAAACTCATTCATTTCCTACTAAAAATTCTGCAGCACCACAAGACATCCCTAAAATAACAATCCTGTTGAGCATAATGATATCCGCCACTATATCCTGGTAACCCTACATAATGACCATTACAAAATCTGATTTCCTAAAAGCTGGTGGTGTTGTACAGAGGCTGAAGTTATTCTTCATGTGAGTAGCTGTTCCATATCTATAGGGATTTTCATAGTCCCAGGATGGATTATTGCTTGCACATTATCTAGTATGGATCTTCTTCCACTTCTCTCTTAGCCAGAACAGAATCAAAAGCCTTCACCTTAGCAGCTCTCATGCTATCACCCATCTTCAGCCATCTCTTTCCATGTACCTTGTGCTGCCCCCTCTCTCTGTTCTATAGATATTACTACGGCTAAAATATTGAATGAATAATTGGCATATCAGTAAATTCAAGATTTGTAAAAGTGAGCCTTATGGAAGAATACACTCCCCAGCTAGGGAGGCCTACAACTGAAAAAGAATATCTATTTAATACTTCGCATGAAATGAATGAAAATGTAAAATGTAAAGTAATAGCCATATTAGGAGACTTGAAATGGCCATTTAGGACAACAGAGAGAAAGCAAAGGAAATGTGATTGGAGCAATCTCAGGAAGCAATAGGCTGAAGGTGACAAAACTGTTGATTTCTGTGTTTTCAGCCACCAGTCAATAATAAATGTAAAGTAAATCACAAGCTTTCCTGATATACATAGAACCATGAAAGATATAGATACACTGAAAACATATTTGTACAGAACAAACTTAATCATATATATTAATGCTGTACTTCAAGTGTCATGTAGCTCCAAACACATAAAGGTGCTTGCTATGTCAAAGTTAATAAAAAACAAAAACAAAAGTAAGATGAAAAAGATGAGTATAATGTCTCCACAAAGCCCTACAACCAAAATGAATATTATGTTACCTGACACTTGACATGCAGTATGGAGTAGTAAATGCAAAATTTCTCATGATCTTCATATGTAGCATGTTAGTGTTAACCCCTCATGGAAAAGTACCATTTTAGAGGTACTATATAAATATATCATGGATCTGATTGAAAAGCATATCAATGGATTCCATATAATTAGCAAGTGTGAGTTAGAGTTGAGATACAAACTTTGCACCATTACTCTTTATCCTATGATACTATGTTATAGCATACACTGTAAGCAGACAACAGAAGCAATGAAAAGGGTGTACAAATTCTTGGATTCAAAGGTAGGGCCTTTGAATCTGAGTCCAGGGAAATCAACCTTATTCTTGACAATTCATTTTGAATACTATGTTTGGTTTTGATTACCCTGCCTTGAAAGGAAAAAGACCAAATGGAGAAGGTACAGTGTTGAGCCATAAAGATGATTCCTAGACTGCAAGACAAATCCTATGAAAGCAGATTAAACAACTTGAATTTGTTTAGCTTACAAAAGAGAGGGTTAAGAGGTGATATAATACAATTATTCAAAATGATCAAAGGCTTTGGTAATCTTGATTTATGAAGTTACCTACGACAGGATTCATCTGGTTTTACTTGTAGTGGTGGATACAAACTCATGGGCAAACGATTTACCTTGAATGAGGCGAAGTACTTCAACAGGATTGTTAAAATATAGAAGGATTTGCCAAGTAGGCTGGTTAAAAGCAGTACTATACATATGTTTAAGAACACTTGTTCAGTACTTCCCTTCAAGTCCATGACTTTCATTATTACCTCCTCCAATTGTTAAAATGACAATTTCTAGGGTATTCTATTTGAATTATCTGTAAGCATTCTAACTTTAACCACTTTGTTCTGTGAGTTCCTGGAATCTACCACTACCACAAACAGCCCTGAAAGGACCCAATGATCTGTTGCTGTTTGAATTCCTTTGTATCCCCATGTATTAATATCAACATTTTGTACTTGAGGCTTAGCGAAGCTACAGGAAGCTAATCTATTTTGTGCTATGCTATGCTATACTAGGTTAGGTTAGGTAGGGTTTGATGTTTAATCTGTGTTTAATATCTTCTATTTTTTCTTGATTTTAAGCCACAATTTTCATCATCAATGCCCTACCCACTTTGTAACTACTAATATTTTATGTCAATTACAGCAGTAAGACACCATCTTCCCAGGTCTAAATCATCTGTACTATCTTTAAAGAATCCCTCGATAAATGTTTCATCTAAATCCATAAGTTATTTCTGTGTTGTCCGAAAACTGTAACTATACTCGGAGTTCACTCAATGCTACTATAGTATGCGGTCTACCACAGTATCAAACACTATAGCATGCGGTTTATCTCATTTACTACCTAACCTAACCTAACTTATGGTTAGGTTAGGTTAGGTAGTAAATGAGGAAGACCGCATGCTATAGTGTTTGATACCATGGTAGACCGCATACTTTAGTAGCACCCTTCACCCGAACTTGAGAGCACTCCCCACTATCCCCATCACCACAAAATAAACAAAAATGTGCTAAATCATACTCCTCAGGCCTCAGTGATGTCTCTCATTACAAATCAAAATCAATGATATTCCTAAATGGTTCATTTAGTGCTCTTCATAATTACCATATAAGCATAACTCATCATACCAATTGCATTGAAACGTTGTGAGAAATGACTACTTATGTTTTATATAGTTCATCATGGTTTCAGAAATACCTGCAGAGGGCTTATCTACTTGTCTCATATAAAACGATATAAAACAAGGCAACTTGTATATCAAGTTAACTAAGGTTTATAAGAAATCAAGAAAACTTACAAAAACCTCACCTAACCTCTCTTGCACCCAAGATTTATCTTCATGTTCAACATTCTAGTCAAAATATACCAATCATAAAAATGAGCCACCAACATAGCAATGGTTGTTAACAAACAGATAACACAGTGAACAGCCATGCCATCCCTAGCAGATAAGTGTTGGTATATGTCTCCTTAATTTTGACAACTAGGTGAGGTTCTGTGAGGTTTTCATTGGTATTGTTGACATTTTCCAAATGTATCATCTACTTTTATATTAATTAACCCATAATTTTGCAGATATATATAACTTGTGTTGCATTATCTAATCCTTTTGCTGCATGACTGAATTTCAGGCTGATCCCCCAAAATGACAATGGTCCACCAAAAAAGGTAATTATTGATTTGACTTTCCTTTTACTTTTCAGTATCAAACAAGGATATATTTTTAAACCTGGTACTAAAATTCCATGAAAGCCATAATGGATTGAGAGAAGTATTAAATGCAGAAATGTGTAATATTGTTCTCCCATAAATGGTACATATAGATACCAAATTAAATCAAACAGATAAATTCATTAATTATCATAAAATATAAATCTAAATAGCAATGTTGCATCATATTATAGCACCATCTATATGAAAAGAAAAGGATGCTGCTAAAAAAAGACAAATTTCTGGTGAAAAATAAAGGTTGTCATTTTGCCAGTTTCTTTATTTTTTCTATTAAGTGCAAGTTCAAATAATGAATGCAATATACAGTATTGTGTACATTGTTATTTACATCTAAATTTAATGTAAAATATGGCTAATATCCTAAACCTGAAAACCGATACCTTTCACAACATAGCAAGTCTTTCACATCAGTCAAATGCAGTCTAAATCTTGGAGGTTCTGGCCGTCAACAATCCCAATCATATGTCATTTGTGCACAGGAAGTAGTGTCGGTATGTTGGCTGACAGAAGTATGTCAAGTGTTTCCACCTAATCACTCTTGTATCTTCTTTAATTCAGTGTCATTTCGATTATGCTTGATCATGGAATTGTAAATTTTCTAAAAAATTGATGGGTAGGATGCAGGTAAAGCAAAACATCAGATATATGTTTACTGCTCCTCCAAGAATTCATATTGGCTTTGATCAATTTAGTATGTATTAGAGTACAAAGGAGAAAAGGTGAAATATAGCCATATTTATAACATCATAAATGTTAATGCCTGAAAATATATGAGGTGTAACATTAAAATGATTCATAATCACCCAGGTAAAGAGCAAAACCTATCTGTCTTAAAGTAGATGTTGGTAGTTTATGTGTACTGGTATAGTTTTGTGGGATTATCTTAAACTATCAGGCAAACAGTGTCAAGCGAAAGATGTTTTAAGGAAACGAGAAAATATTTTATGGAATAAATTAGGTGCTAATGATCTTTATGTGTTTGTAACTAATTTTTAGTTCTATGCTAGTGGCAGTGACTACTCTCAAGTCTTTACCAATAGTTTCTAATTATGAAATCCTTTTACTTTGTACTTGGCTCAATTTTATTTTTGTATTTTCAATATTATTACTCTTAATTCTATGACGTCAATCACTGTATATATATTAGGAGGACCACATTGTTAATAAGTATATGCATATATACTTTATGTGCTATCTTATTTAAATTATTTACGTGTTCACTTTCATTGAATTTGCCACAATCATCTCTCACTCACCAGTAATAGATTGCGTGACCAATGACGGAATGCAGTCATACAGAAGCTACAATGTTGCAAAATCAGGACTGAGGGTTGCTTTCATACGCCCTTCAGATTGTTAAAGGGTTAAAACTACGAAAATAGTTTGTTCTCCCTACAATATCAGCCAAATACCTGATTTACCTTCCTTCTGGGCCTAAAAATATCTACTGTGTTCTTTATCCCTATCCAAATATTTTCGGAACTGGGCACCTCGTCAACTGTAAATTTGACGTCGATCAAGACGTTCAAATTCTCAACGAAAGATATGCTATCAGCTGATCCCTATAAACATAACCGATTACAGTGACGTCATTATCACGTGCCCTTTTGTTTATATAGCCATACTGGACGTGAGGGCGGGTTTTTTGAATCGCCGTTTACAATACCACGGCTCTATTTTCGGTGTTGAAGATATGGTTTGGATATTTGGAGAAAATGAGTGAGGAAAGGTGGGCCGAGAGGATATATATGTCAGATGTGGAAGGAATAAGGAGAACAGGAAGACCAAATTGCAAATAAAAGTATGGAATTAAAACAGTTTCTAGCGATAGAAGCCTGAATTGGAACGATGTAATATACTGGGGTCGACGTGTTGTTAATGGACTGAACTAGGGCATGTGAAGCGTCCGTGGTAAACCATGGAAGGTTAGTGGGGCCTGGTTGTGGACAGGGAGCTGTGGTTTCGGTGCATTACACATGACAGCTGGGGAGCGGATGTGGGCTTTCTTTATCTGTTTCTGCTTCTTCATCCAATCCATGGTTCAACCGTTCCTGTTCTGAGGCCATTCAGGCAAGGGATCGGACGTATCGGGCATGGAAAACCTTTCCTACCCCTGCCTACCATTCAGCTTTTATCACTGCCCGTAATCGCTGCAAGCGAGTTATTCGTGAGGCGAAGCATTCCTTTATTCAAAGGA
>JAYMFT010163239.1:0-12382 GCA_038088735.1 Panulirus argus | reverse complement strand
TATATATATATATATATATATATATATATATATATATATATATATATATATATATATTTTTTTTTTTTTTTTTTTATTCTTCTTTTTCAGATAACTTTATTACGGACCGTCAGGTCTCCTGTTAAATCTGTCCTATCCAGGTACTCCCCATCTTATGAAACCAGCACGATTATCCTCGGTCGCTTTTTCTTATGCTTCGAAGGCTTTTCTCACTTGTTACGTCCTTAGTGTTGGACAAGCACAGTGACCATCCTTTCGGCCGCACCTCATCCTGTTTCCCCACAGAAAATGGCCGGATATCCAACACAGGGAAAACTGTATACCACACTACCCTTGTTAATACTTCTTCCGGTATTTTGTTCTCAATGCATCACTTGTATTCATCTTTGACAAAGTAAATGTAGGTGTGTGTGTGTGTGTGTGTGTGTGTTTTACCGGACCCTGCCTGTTTGTGGTTCTATCGCAAGTGGGAATTCACCTTCGGGAAAGATGTATCATCGCCGATAGACGGAAAGAAGTACATTCTCCTGAAGGAAGTTCTTGTTTCAAGGGAGTCCATCATTCTCCTGCTCCTGAATGGGGTGTAGACTTGAAGTTGAAGGAGTCCCAAAGAGAGGGGTTTGCATCTTGCAACATCCTCCCCAAAAGTAAATAATGTAGAGAAAAGAATGATAAGCAAGTATATTGTAAAAAAAAAAAAATAATAATACTGAAAAAAGAATTGTCGTAAAGTACAACTAGTGATAAACGTCAGGCGTAAGATATGGAGTCCCTAAGCTAACCACCCCAGGGGACTAGTTGCCTTCATCTTTTCCATCTCTTTTCCAAACTTTCTCCTCCTCACTACACTCCTCCCAAAACTACCCCCTTCCTTCCTACAAAACCCCCTCCTCCCAAATTCTTCAATTCCCACCACGACCCTTACCTCCAACAATCAACAACTAAGGGTGACAGACTCTCGTGGCTTTACCCTAAAAAAAAGAAGAAAAAAAAAAGAGTTAAGGCAGGTATGTCTGCCTACCCCCTCCCCATGCTCTTACCTTAACCGCTTGCGGCCAGGAGAGAGAGAGAGAGAGAGAGAGAGAGAGAGAGAGATTTTCTGCTAAATGGCACGTAGGGTTACGTACGAGGAACGAGTCGCGTGAGTGTAACTTAAGCGTTGGCAGGTGTTACGCGTGAAAGATGGGAGGGAGATTGTTTTGTTTTATGCGGTGAACGTCAACACGGCAGAGAGCGGGCGAGAGACGGAGGCGGAGGGATAGATAGGCAGACAGGGCTACCTGGGTTAGGGTAGAGAGAGAGAGAGAGAGAGAGACTCCGCTCGCGTCATGGTAACAATGCTGCATTTGCCTCGTAGAACGAAAAGAAGAAAAAAAAATCGCTCGAGTATATTTATTCACCTTCTAGCCAGACCAGAATGGGAAAGGTAAAAAAATGATACATTTCCACAGTGGAGAGAAAACTCTTGTACAGTTGTGTGTGTGTGTGGGGGGGGGGGGGGGGGGGGGGGGGGGGGGCGGCGGAAGCATCATCTCTCATCGGGAATCTCACCAGAAGACTCATCAATCAGTTCGCTCCCTCGGGAAGAACCCCATACATGTCCGCCTATGAACTGCTGGCCGTATTAACCACAAGTGTTGTTTTATACCTGTGGTGAGTAGTACACTGTCGGTTCTGTCCGAGGGTTTTGCGATGCCGCCTCACTGATGGGTGAACCATCTACAATACCAGTTTATACTGAGCCACTATATCGATTAAAGTGAATTCAGTTTGGCACACAACTCTTGCGGTTTATGGAACAAGACAAAGCATTCAGGTAGTTTGCACAAAGAAGGAACGTGTGTGTGGGGGGGGGGGGAAGAGAGAGAGAAGTTGGGAGAAGAAGGGGGTGTTAAGAGTTGTGGAGAGAGTTGGAGAGAGGGGGTGGGAAGAAGAGGAAAGAGGGGGTGCCTAGATAGGACAGAGGAGGCAGTGAGAGGAGGCGAGGTACGGGCAGTATTGGCGCCTTTCCCACCGGTACTGCGTGAGGTGATGCCATACAATATTGCACACGCCACTACACACCTTCGTATATATACACCTATAACCCCTTTGTTACGTCGAGAAAACTTTTACTTTTACGCTCACGAAAAGCGAGTATAAATATACGGTACTTGGAACTTCCTTATCTATGTGCAAACACTCGGATTCGTAACAAAAAAATCGCACGAAAAATACATTGTAAATGCATCGCCCGTCCGCGATGCACGCTTCTGTTGTTATGGTGGTGGTGGAGGTTACAGATCTGGCATCTCTCTATTGCTGGATTAAATATTA
Organism: Panulirus argus; assembly: GCA_038088735.1. NCBI lineage: Eukaryota > Metazoa > Arthropoda > Malacostraca > Decapoda > Palinuridae > Panulirus > Panulirus argus. The sequence continues at coordinate 10,066 of JAYMFT010163239.1, read as the reverse complement.
AAAGTCCATTACTCCCGCCATGTTTGGATGGGGAGCATAACCAGCGTTTTAGTTTGCCTGCAAATCTCGCACCAGTCTGACAGCATTCCGGGGATGAACAAAAATCATAATGCAAATCGTATGGCAATACTGAGGGGCTCAAGCCTCCCGCCCTGACCTCTCTGTAGTGAACCTCATAAATACTGACCGCTTAAGCCACACGCTCTCTTATCGGCCACGCTGGCAACCGGCCAGTTTTAACCACCGTTCGGTAGTTGTAGATACCAGTAGATGAATATAATCCACGCCACAGCAATGCTCAGTGTACGCTATACCGGCCAGACGAAAATTTTCGGAAGAGATTACCAGTTGGGGCTGGCAGCAGCTGAGCAGCAGAGCGTCCACCAATGTGAGCACATCTCGTTGTTGGTCTACAGGTCGGCGGCTCCTTTATCTCATCCATAATTACATAACCAGCTGGACGCGTCGGTACGCTTCCCTGTTGGCGGGGGAAATACCTGACGGATGGATGAACAAGTTGAGGAAAGGAACAACAACAACTTCGTGGCTTCAGGCTAACACAAGGGGCTCTCTTGCTTCGGCAGCCCGAGCTGAATGGGCGCGCTCGAAAAAAAAAAGAGTTGCCGCATTCAGCCACGCGCCCTGGACCGTGTACGCGGGGGACACTCTACCCCATATGGACTTGTTGGTTGTATGTCGTGGGGGCAGAAGGAGGAGGAGGGGCGCTAGCCGCGGACAACCTCAACCCCTCCCCCTACCAGTTCTTATCACTTATGAATGAAGATTAGGGCAGATGGTATCTCTCATGAAGTCAAGGCGATAAGGTGATACTCAGCCTTGAAAGAAGTGGGAGTGGGGAAGGAACACAGTGAGTGTATGTGCGTGTATGTGTGTTCCTCCAATGCACTTACCCTCCATGCGACTGACCACTACCACAGTGTTCTAAAAAGTATGATAATTACTTACAAAAAATAAAAAACGAGGATTTAAGTGTGGAGATGGAAATAGCTATCTTAGGCAAGAAACGAGACACCCCAGTCATCTGGGGATAGGATTGTCCAGTTGTGATTATATTTTTGTGACTGGAGTCTTTGCCCGTATGAGGTGGTCATGGGGAGAGAATAAGGGTTGTAGACCTGGTTGATAAGAGGGGTTGAGACAAAACCTCATGATGGTTGGTTTAACAAATTAAACACAACTGAATTTCCTTCTCCTTGGCTCCAAGAGTTGCCATGTCGAGATTAAATTCTTAACACCCTCTTGTGTCTTAAAATTCTGAAAATCCCTAATTAAAAGTTATGACATTCACATTCTGAGACACATGGAGCCATTTTTATTAACCGTGCACAAACATGGATGTGAAATATTATATTACCTCTCGTCAATATGACATGTCCTCTCCGACTCGATCTGTATGAGTGTATTGTTACACACACGTCACGCCCTGTGTGTATGTGCGTGTGTCTTGTCCTCTCCATCATAACAATACGCTACAGTGAGGTACAGTGTTGTGATTACAGCGACTGATTGTGGGGGGTTCGTGTGGAATACATGTGTAAAGTTCACAATCAGCGAGAATATCAGAACACTTGGGAGACGGTTCTACAACAGCTACTGGGATGGTGAGGCATTATTGCTACAGCACACGAGCGACTATCCATACCTTTGAAATGACGGAGGTATTTGACACTATTCGGATAATATACATCACGTTAGAATTCGACAAGGTCATGCTGCAAGGTCACTACAACTAATTCTTGGCGTTCTCCTCCATTTCTCGTTATTGCATGGTACTCCACGGGTTTCCGTCCGTGGGCTGGTAATCTTGTGAGCTGGGGAACAAGAGACGCCAAGTGCCTGAAGGAGGTAGTGTAATGGTGAGATGGAGAGGGTGGTGACGGTGACGGTGACGGGGGCGGGGGTGTGCTGGCGGGAACAGCGGCGGTGTCACGTGACCGTCGCCCACCCGCCGCACTCCGCCAGCCAGACCCCGGCCAGCCACACTTCAAAATTCACCTCCGCGCCAGTTTCTGACAGTTAAGCAACCAAACCCTCTCCAATATGTCGGACGACGCTGCCGTTGCACCAGCTGAGAACAACGTTGGAACGCCTGCTGAGGTAAGACAGAAAATTATTTTTATTTGTCCCCCCTGATACACAGAAGAGGGTAAAGTAGCGGTGGCTCGCCAAATACGGCCACCTAGGCTCACATTCTAAATTCATGTCTTGTTATGTATCATACAGATAAGCATCCAGTACCCCATGTAACCCCTCTGCAAACCCAAAAGATGGTATGATAACGTTATGCCTCCTTATTTTGAAGGCTGAAATACTGAATTGTAATTTTGAAGGACGGCGGTGTGAGCCAAAATGGCGAGTAACTCTGCTTGATCAATCCGGTCGGGTGGCGGTTTGAAAACCGAATTTCCCGCCAGAATAGCCTAGAAATTCCCGCCAAAAGTTTATTCTTAATTTATCGGTCTATATGCCTAAGGGACGCTCGGAATGAACGGAAATATTTCAGGAAATCAGGAGCACGTGTCAGATGGAGCAGAGGTATTTGTAATGGTAAATTTGTTGGATAATTCAGTTTGCGGCAAGACGGCATCGGCGGGTGCGCGCGGTCGATGGCTGGCCCGCCATCAGCTGCCACTTTGCCACACTTTGGCGATTTATTATTGACCAAAGGGACAGTGTAAACTCGACTTAGAATTATGTCACAATGAATGTGACATTTTGCATTGAATGTGACTGTCGAAATGAAAAGGAGGTGTGTGGTATTGGGGCAGTTTAAGATGTGGAGTTGGTAACTCTCAGGGCTATCACAAGTTATACCGTATCACTTGATAAACTTGCATTTGCTGTTTTGAATTCTTTTGCTGAGAATATTTCTCCTAATTGTCACAGACTAACCTGACTTTGTAAATGTGTGGAAAATAAATGTAAGAAAATTTATATAGAAAGGAAATTCGCTAAAGATAACACATTAAGATTTGTATTATTTTTTACATAACGTGAAACTTTTTTACCGTGTAAAGCATAGTGAAGGTAATGTCCAATATGGTAAATAACTGTTAGTGCCATGTGCTGTATTAAGGGACAATTTAAAAGGCATCAGATCATTTGTGCTTGCCAAATGAGGGCGGATCCTTCTGAAGGGTGTGTGTGCTCTATACACGTCATCTAAACTTTAATTCCACCATGTCTAATATGTCTTCAGAATAAACTCAATTTTTTTTCTTGTACTTACTGGGCTTCAGAGTTTGGATAGCGCGATTACCCCCGTCCCTGTAACTCATTATGGAACAGTTGGAGAGCTTCATTATCTTGTGGCCGGTAGGAATTTCGGTAAAAGACATCTTGAATAAAACGTTTTAGGGTGGATTATAAACTCTGGCGTGTCCTATGTCCTCGTCCCTGAGCGAGCGAGCCAGGTCCTCTGGGAGTTAGTAGTGCCTCTTGCCCAGAGCGGCCGACGCGCGAACGCTCTGAGCGGGGTACGCTGCTGCTGCTGCTGTTTGAACTGAGCGTCGCATCTGCTGACGAGAAACGGTTTCATATACGCGTCCGTAGCCGTTCATATTGATTCATGCATTACCCTGGGGCATCATTAGACCCCATATTTCGCGGGGCTGCGTCCGCCGACACTTCTCAAAGGACGGTGTAAAAGGTTTTAGAAGCCTGTGAAGGACTAGGATGTGGTGTACCACCCTCACCCACCCCACCCCCCTCTCCTCTCATCAAACTGAACCCACCCCAACCCACCCACCACCACGGCCAGGAACAACCCCACCCACCCACCCTCAACCAACCAACCAACCCCCTTCCATCCCACCACCAACGGCCACTGGCTTGCCTCACTCCTGGGGGTGCTGCTGGAGGCAGCTGTTTCTGCTGGTGTTATGCGGATTATTTTGGGGAGAGCCAGGCCCGGCCAGGCTGGCCAGCGCAAGCACACACAAACTGTAACTTCTTATGAGTTTTTTGTCATACACAGGCCACCAGTTCACGGCCATTTTTGTGAGGCTAGTTCCGTTTGGCGAAGTTTTTATGTTGATGAGGTGGGTGATAGGTTGACGTTTGGCCACAGGCTGCAACAGAGGGTCCTGCACATACCTGCTACTGCTAGTGCTGCTGCCGCCGCTCATGTCACAAGTCACGGCTTTTTTATTTATTTACAATTTACACGGTTTTCAATGAGGGATTTTTATGTACGTGTATATATATACTTTCCATTGGTAGTTTGAACTTAAAGAATCTTCGTGGTATACTGTATGACATCCTGTTCTCTAGCTTTGGTTCACGTCGAAAGAAATTATGTCTGGAAAAGACCGAATCGTTTTTGTGTTTACGCAAAAGATAATTTAAATCAGGTTTTACGGCAGGCATAAGAAGCGACGAAAAGAAAACGCGCTTTTCCAGCTGGGCCAGTCTCATGCCACCGACCGTAGGCCTACCTTACCACCCGCTTAGATTACGTTGATACGTATCAAATTCAGGATGTGACACTTTAAATCGTGAGGAGTAAAATTTATACCGTAGTCTGTACTTATACCTGTATTCACCGTGTTGTCTGAGCTGCCATTATGTACAACTTTGCTGTTTTGAGTAGAGGTTTATTCACTCAATTCTTTGCCTGGCCCACACAGTGATGCTTCAGTTGTGGTATAGGATGGGTGTAAACTAGGCGTTGGGTGTACTGCCAGGCGGATATCTTGAAGAAAGAAATGTGTTATGTGGTGTATATGGATCTGGAGAAAGCCTATGACAGTGGTGACATAACTTGTATTGTGAAAGGTGTTATGAATATATATGGTGTGGGAGGAAGGATACTAGATGCAGTAAGGGGGTTTTATCGCGAGAGTGAAGCATGTGTGGGGGTAGGGAGAAGGAGAGGGCGTGGGTGTTTCCCGGTGAAGGTGGGCCAAGGGTATGTATGTAATGCCACCGCGGCTGTTTAGTCTGTTTATGGTCTGGGTGGCGAGGGACGGAAATGCCAGAGTCTTGGAGATAATGGAGGGTGTCTGCAAGTATGCTTGGGTTAGGTTGCCCTGGGCGGTGTATGCAAGTTGCTTTTTGCAGATGACGCGACTGTAGTGGCAGATTCAAATGAGAAGCTGCAGAGAGCTGGTGTTTGGGTCTTGGGAGAATGGTATGTGGAGCGAGGAAGGAGAGAGATGATGTGAATATAAAAGTAAGGTTATGTGGTCTAGCAGAGTTTTGTTAGTTTGAGTTTGAAAGGCTGGTAACACTTATGTTTATTCTTAGAAAGAGGTCCTGTATAATTGGAAATAAAAGAATGACTATATATTTATTCCCTCGACCTGATTGCCGTTTCCCGCGTTAGTAAGGTAGCGCCAGGAACGGAAGAAGAAAAGCTGCATCTGCTCACATACATTCTCTAGCTGCCATGTGTAATGCACCGAAACCACAGCTCCCTATCCACAACCAGACCCCACAGACCCTTCCATGGTTTACCCCCGCCGCTTCACATGCCGTTTCAGTCCATTGAAAGCACGTCGACCCATATATACCACGTCATTCCAATAACTCTATCCCATGCACGCCTTTCACCCCCCTGCATACTCAGGTCCCAATCGCTCAAGATCTTTTTCACTCCATCCTTCCATCTCCATTTTGGTCACCCCATTCTCTTTGTCCCCTCCACTTCAGACACACGTCTTCTTTCTTAACCTCTCCTCATTCTTTCCATATGTCCAAACCATTTCAGCACACATCTCTCTCTCACCCTTTTATTACTTACTCGATGAAACCACTTCACACAGCATATTGTCCTCAAACGTTTAATTTCTAACACATCTGCCTAGTGTCACGCCCTTTACCTCAGTTGTGATTGGAGGGAGTGACCACAAATTGTCAGTTCCGATTGGCTTACGTAGTCAGGACGTGCCCCTCATCTTGACTGTGACACGCCCCTCATCTTGACAGTGAGACCCTGAGAACGGAAGTAGAAACCACGGCTCCTCTCCACAGCTGAGAAGGGATTAATGGCTACCGATGATTCTGGGACGTCACAATTGTGAAGAGCCGCGCGGCTCTGGTACTTGACACCGGCAACCGCAAGGAGGCCAACTGGACCCCCGCTGTTTTGGGTAATCACAATGGTGGACTCTTCCCCCTACCGTACAGATCCACTGGCTGCCATGGCTACTGAGAGACTCACCACTTGTGTACGATTCCTGGCTGGGGGAGAAAATATTGACTCAAAAATGATAATATACGGGTGATGCGAACACAGGTTCGTACCATTCGTAACGCTAGTTACACACATCGGCATCTACAGCCCATGTCTCCCATCCATACAACATTGTTGGGAATACCATTCCTTCAAGCATACCCCATATTCGCTCTTCCACAAAGCAATCTCCCTTTCCACATATTCTTCAATGTTCCCAGAACCTTCACCCTTCATCCACCCTATGACTCACTTCCGCTTCCATGGTTCCATTTCCTGCTGTTTACACACTCCAGGTATCTAACACTTCACTTTCCTAAATTTCCCCATTTCAAACTCACCCGAACTATCCCTTCTCTCTGCCCTGCTCAACTTAATGAAATCGTTTTATTCACATTTTCCCTCAACTTCCTCCTTTCACACTCTTCCAAACTCAGTCACCAACTTCTACAGTTTCTCGCTCCAATCTACCACCATAGTTGTGTCATCAGCAAACAACAACGACTCTCATCCCAGGTTTCCTCATCCTCCACAGACTACATACTCACCCCTTTCCTCATGAGTCTTGCATTTACATCCCTCACCAACCCATCCATAAACAAATTAAATAGCCATGGTGACATCACACACTCCTGGTGCAGACCATCCTTCGCTTGGAACTACACATTCTCTCCCAACTCGGACACTTATCTTACTCCCTTGATGAAAACTTATCACTTTTTCTATAAAAGCTTTTTTTCTCCTGACCTATATTCTTAATACATTCCACAAGACATCTTTATTATCCCTGTTGTATGCTTTCTCCAGTTTCATAAATACCACAAAGAGATCCTTCTGTTTCTCGTAGTATTTCTCAAACACATTCTTTAAAGCAAACACCTGATCCATACATCCTCTATTTCTTCTGAAACCACATTTTTCCTTCCCAGTCTGATGCCTCCACCCCTCTCAGTCACTACTCTCCCTTGTAATGTGTAAGGTTCACTCAACAGACATATACCTCTGCAGTTTGTACGCTCACCTTTGTCCTCCTTGTCTTTATACACTGGCACTATGCATGTATTTCGTCAATTCTCAGGCATGTCACTATGATCCATATATGCAGTGAAAATCCTAACCGGCCGATCAAAAACACAGTCATCCCCTTTCTTAAGAAATTCAACAGCAATACCATCCACTCCAGCAGCTTTGCCACATTTCATCTTCCGCAAGGCTTTCACCACCTCTTCTCTCTTCACCAAACCACTCTCCATGACTCTCACTTCGCATACCACCTCTACCCAAACGCCATACATCTGCCACCCTATTATCAAACACACACAACAGTCCTTCACAAAACTCACTCCATCTCCTCCTCAGTTCATCACTACCTGTTACCACTTCGCCATTTGCTCCCTTCACCGACAATCTCATTTGTTCTCTCTTTTTTCGCACACCGTTAACTTCATTCCAAAACATCTTATTCCCCATGAAGTTTACTGATACTAGCTCACCCCGGCTCTCATTTGCCCTTATCTTCAACCCCTGCACCTTCTTCTTGACTTCCTGCCTCTTTACGTCATGCGTCTTCCAATCATTTGCACTCCTTCCCTATAAGTACCGCCCATATACCTCTCTTTCACTTGTAACTTTACTTCTCCATCAGACACGAATCCAGCTCACACCCACCAGCCACCTTGAATGGACAGTCTGTACTATTGGCCAAGACACTGACCATTCTGGGCAGCACACAACACAAATGACATTCACTCCCCACACCAGTAACGCCAACAGGACAGCAACATACAAAATAACGTACTCAGAACATTAACTGGCACTAGATTTGGGAAAGAAAAAGAATCCCTAAACAACCTATGCAAGCAGCTCATCCTCTCAACTTTAAATTATGTCTCACCTGCAGGATCTTAACAGATTTATTCAACCACTTCTGGGTGTAGAACAAAATCCCTAACATCTTGAAACTTGCCAACATAGTACCAGTCCTCAAGCCTCCCAAACCACGTAAGTCCCCGTCTTCCTGCCGCCTTTATCACACCTATCCTCAGTGAATACCTGGTGAAGTCTTTAGGGGTCTTCTACCCTCACGGTCCGGGCTGAGCCTAGGCTGTTGGTTTGGGTCGTTGGGCGACTAAGCTGTTGGAGGCCACAGCCCACAGCCTGACTGGTTCTGGTACACTTTGCAGGTGTTGCTTATCCTGTGCACTCTTAAGTTTCTCTACTGCGCATCCCATGGTGTTTCCGAAGATAGCAGGCACCGTGTTGTATCTAAAATCTGCGAGAAAAGAATATCGGTAAAATAAAAGAAAAAATTTCACCCTCACCCACACAGCATGGCTTCAGACCCAAACGCTGTACCACCACACTACACACTGACCTCATACAACATATCCTAGATGGATTCATTCAATTACAACCCCCTCCCCCCTCCCGCACAATGCTAGTGGCAATATATATCAACAAAGCATTTGACACTGTCCCCCCGACACATCCTCTCACAAAAAAAAAATTACTTGACACCTCCCTCCACAGCAAAACCAAAAAGGGACTGGCAAACTTCATAGCAGGCTGTCATGCCAGAGACATTTACAATGGTTTCACCTCTAAAACACAAGCTCTACAAGGGAGTTCCCCAAGGAGCAGTTCTTTCAACAATTCTCTTCATTCTCTTCCTACAGGACCTCCATGCATTACCATAGGCGAACCTCAGCATGGAGATCCTGACGTATGCAGATGACCTAACAGTCATAACACAATACCCTAACACAAGAGGAAGCAGTATGAAATATGCAGCACTACATTACACAGTTGGAACAATGGCTCACCCAGAGTAGAATGTCTTCATTTCCATAGAATGCTTTCCATCACTCTTTTTAACTCCAGACACACGAATCCAGCACACACCCTCCACTGACCTTGAAAGGACAGTCACTCCCACTGAACAAAACACTAACCATTCTGGGCATCACATACGACACGCACTCGTGACGTTCACACTCCACACCAAAAACTTCAACACACAAGCTAAACGCCCTCAGAATACTATCTGGCACCAGACTAGGACAAGTAAAAGAATTCTTCCTCATCGTATGCATTTTAAGCTATGCCTCACCTGTCTGGTCTTCCACCCTCTCAAAAGCATACATAACAGACCTGCAAACCACACAAAATAGCGTACCGAGAACAATCACTGGTTGCCTAGCTACCACAGACATTCATCACCTTTGCAATGAAACAAAGATCCACCCAATACAGTCCCACCTCATCATGCTTGGCACTCATTTCTGTGCAGCGGCACTATACCCCTCCCACCCAGACTACTCAGGAAGCAACCAGCACCACCAAGATAGAAGAAATAAAAAGCTTACACCAGCCTCACACTTCAGTAACCTCTACTTACAGATCCTCCCACGTACAACAAGTATATTAATGACAAACACATACACACTGAAATACCCGGCAACTACTAAACAACCAGACTCCCAGTTCATGTCTGAACTCCAGTTCAGCTAAACATACACTCATCAGGAACCACACTTCCCAGACAAACACGAGTTACATTCATCCGTCTACGCTCTGGACATCATCCATCGCTACAGCACTGCTTCAGCATATCCCAAGACCCCTCATGCCCACGATGCAACTACCGCAAAGAAGACGCCGAGCACTTACAGCTCATTTGCCCTACACTTTTTGCACATAGACGCACATACAAAATCACACTAATTTATGACCTGTGGACTTGGCCAGCTTCCTAAGTGCTTCTAGAGCTTCATGATAATCGAAGGGACACCTGGAGCAGGATATATATATATATATATATATATATATATATATATATATATATATATATATATATATATATATATATAT
>JAYMFT010163228.1:0-12382 GCA_038088735.1 Panulirus argus | reverse complement strand
CTATGACCTGGCTCATTTCAAGAGACATGTTTTTCACTTTCTCAGAAATTTGTAAATACTTTCCCTGTCTTTTTTTTCCCATTCTCAATTCTCTCTATATTTCAATTAGGGCCCGGCCTTGATGTGGACTTCTGCCCGTGACTGGAGCCTTCAACATAAAAAAAAAAAAAAATTGCCGACTCTGATTCAAAACAGTCTCATTTTTTAAGGAACATTTCTGTCTGAAACTTCCAAAATGACAAAAGAGAATTGTTTTGAATTATTCATACTGGCCTTTATTACGTTATATATATATATATATATATATATATATATATATATATATATACACTTATGAATTGAATAGGAGAAATGCAGTACATAGATTGATGGAGTAACAGGTGTGAGGTACCCTATACCATCACTTATTTGAGTCGTCTGTTCTCACATCCTCCAGGTCATGTGGACGCTGGGACCTACCCTGGGCCTCCTCATCACTAGGGCCAGCTACAAACGCTTCAGGGACAGGGTGAGTGGGCCACGTCGCCCAGCAAGGATGTGAAGCCCTAAGGGGATGAGAGACTTTGTAGATCTCTAGGGATGAGAAAAGCTTCGTGTGAACCCCTTAGGAATAGAATAAGCTTGGTACGGGTGTGACGTGTCTTGGTATCAAGACCTCAGACTGTCAGCATCCCATGGAAGTTCGGTGTTACATTGTTTACGCTGGATTTGCCTGATCATTCTAAGACAACGAAGCTATATTGTCATGTTACTCTAAAGAGCATTTACTGATATGTTTTGATAACATCAGAGAGTAGCTTGTAATAAACGCCCAATACCAAAAGCATCCAGCTTAGACCAACTAGCATGTGGTTCTTTTAAGCACCTACGATAGTTAACAAGTATTCGATATCTCTAAACACTGCACCTTTATATTAGCAGGCAAATTTTAAACATTCCAGCTATCATAGATCTCTTGTCATCAGGTACTAACAAGCCTCTAGTATTTCCAAATTTTCTAGCCTGCCGATAAACAGCACCTGGTGCTTTTGCATACCCTTGTTAATCACCCAAATCTAGTTGTAAGTTTGATGTACTACCAAGCACTAGTAACCAAGATCCGGTGCTTCCTAACCCACTAACTTGTGAATTAAATATCATCAGTAACTCTAAGTACCTTGGCTTGCTAATAGCCTTGTTTTTAGTAGATTTAAACACTCATGCTTGTTAGAAATACGTTTTCTAGTACGTCTAACTACCCTATATAAACACTCAGATTTGTTAGAAACATGTTTCTAGTACGTCTAATCACCATAGCTTTACTAATAACTAGCATGTACCTCTAACAAGAATAACTTCCCTGGCCCGGGCAGATCCGTCTGGACGCGTACACTGCGGTGGTTGCTAATTTACTAGTGGCTGTGATGCTGTGTCTGGCCGTGTTCCCCTTCCACGGTCACCTCTCCCTCGCCGCCCAGATCGACAACAGTAAGTCCTTCATACAGGTGCAAGAATACGAGTCCTGCGCTAAGATCGACATCGGAAGCTACACAGGAAGACAGATCCATAACTCAGTTAGAGAGGAGTAATTCCTACGTAGACAAAGACGGTTAAAGATATTGAAATCAGTGTTAGTCCCACGTATACAGAAACAGGAATAACTTTTCTGCTAAAGTCAGTTAGAACAATTTCGTCAAAATAGTGCTAAATTCTGCAACTTAGCTTAAAATGATAAGGATACCTGTAAGATTTGAAGTGAATGTTGCTTTGTAATCGTCGATTATTCGGTCCGAAACAGGCGTCCGAAATACGAAATCTAGCTTGAAGTTAATAAGCAAAAGACTTCCGTTGATATCAACAATGGTAAGTTCATTGCTGGATTCAGTAGTTACTCGTACGCTCAGATCGATGGGAGTTCAACATTAGAACCAATCTGACTGTCCTACATCGTGGTAGACTGAAATTAATTTGGGTCAAATCTTCAGTTCTTTGAAATTCTAGATTGAGGTCCACTAGTGTTTTGTTCAGGTGGAAGTGACATTGACACAGTTTCGCGTCCGGTTCAGTAAGTTTAAATGTATATTTCTTTTTAATTTAGATCGCCGTTTCCTACGTTAGAGAGGTAGCGCTAGAACAGACGAAGAAAGGCCGCATCCGCTCGCATCTATTCTCTAGCTGACATGTGCAATGCACCGAAACCAAAGCTCCCTATCCACAACTAGGCCCTAGAGACCTTTGCCCTTGTTCTCCCATTTGAATTTCCGATGAATTCGCAGAACTGAACGCATGATCTTCCATTAGCAGATGAATTTTTCAAACCAATTTGCTTAGTCAAAGTGATAACCCCAAGAAATATAGATACATGAATTGTAAAAGCTCATCTAAATGTCAGTCCCCAAGTTTCTTATTGTAGATGTTGCCAATAACTCTCCATCAACAATATTAGAATTAAACTTAAATATGGGATGGAGAATGTAACAATCCACGAAATTCGAATGAACGAACACTTGAAACAAACCACTAGGCATTAATATCAATCATTCTCCACAGCCGCCGGGTACTTCTTCGTCATTTCGTCCTTTGCTGTGACCCAACTGAAGGTGCCGCAGCTCGGGGGCATAGTCCTGTACCTTGGGGTGTGCAAGGCCCTGCTTGATCACACGCAGATGCTGGCCTCAGCCGTTGCCGTCAACGTTTCTGATCTGCTGCCTGTCAAGTGGAGAAGCGGCTGGTGTCGCTTCGTCTGTCACTGTGTCGTGTGCGGGCTAGGATTCTTCTGCAGTTTCCCCTTCATCACTAAAGCAAGTTGTTGACTTTAAACATCTCTCCAAATTAGATCAAGTATCTTTCATGGAGTACCCCAACGAGCCGTTGATCATGTTTTTAAACCCGTAGTCGCAAGTAGAATCTGTTAAATAGGCGGCTCTGGCTGTCTTAGGATAGTTCTCAGCTTTTCAGTTTTGAGGACGTGTCAGCAGACTGGTCTTTATTCTAAGATATCTTGGTGAAAGATACCAAGTTAAACTGAAAGGAAGAGCCATTTTGTAGAATGAATTTTGAAGTACTCATAATCTAGACATTAGAAAAAAGTAACTTAAAAAGGCCACAGAGAAGTTTACCTTTTTTGACAAATCACCCCTGTAGAGACGACGTGTTTTCAAGGCACAATTCAAATGGAATCCATTTTAACACTTGCTATCGCAGGTCCCTAATCTGTATCTAATCAATCATGGCTTGCCAACTTCCTCAGGAAGGGATCTTTCTGGTGCGGGCCGTGGATGCCTACCTGCCATGGGTGTGCGGGTTAGTGCTAGGAACCCTGGAGGTGACGGGCTTCGTCTACCTCTACGGTGCTGGGAACATCGGCCAGCACTTCAAGCTGATGGTCAGAAACAAGACTATCTTCTTCCTCACCATATGGAAGTTTGTTCTCCTACCATCCTTCTTAGTGAGTAATACCAGTAGTATTGAACAGATGGAAAATGGGCGATTCCAATTCGTCTTAGTTCCATTATACTCTGTGCCCATTAGGCTATCGTAGTCCCAAGAACGAAATACATTTCATATGACGTTTTTATTAGTTTTTACAGGATTCGAATCATAGCAAAGCCATATATACGTTAACTTGGACATGTGTATCCCTTCCTCATGACAGGCCTTGGGTGTGTGGGCGTGCGTAGTGGGCGTGCAAGGACCCGTGAAGTGGATGCACTTGCATTTGACGCCAGCGGAGGAGAACGTGTACCGCGAATTGGGTCTGACCATGGCGCTCTTGCCACTAGCAGTCGTCGTCCTCACCTCCCTTCTCATCCTCTTCCACAACAGGCGGGTCAGTACCAGCCTCAAAGGTCGATATATGGGTACCTAGTGTAAGCTGGCGATTTATATATATATATATATATATATATATATATATATATATATATATATATATATATATGGTCCTGTGTGCCTGCTAGCATGATTCTGTTTGGGTGAGTGATCGAACGTGCAAGTTGCCGATGTTGCTAATGAAAGTATGTTCGGGTTTGCCGATGTTGCTTGTCAAAAAAATCTAATTTGATATGGCGGCTTTCGCATAATGGCCTGCTAGTCCCCTTTCAACGCTGCCTCACATGATAATCACATGCACCAGTCTCACAGGTAATCATTATTCACGAGGTTACGATAACAATCGGCGGGCATCAACCCGTTATCATTATCTATGAAGTTGCCAATCAGTGCATTAACCAGAAATATCATTACCCACAAAGACAGGATAACAGTTGCTCACTTATTTGCATCTTGCAACGATCACCTGCACTAGCCCTACAAGTTATCATTGTAAATGGGGTAAAGATATCACGCTCACAGTTGGTCCGTGACTACGCTTTAATAACACGTACCAAAAACGTGTTCTCTTAAATTTCACAGTATTTTTTATTTAAAGAAATTTGGTGGCACGGAAAAACTTAGACGTTACTAAACGAAGGTAAAATATAAAATATGTATTTTGATTCCTGTTATCTATGAACATAGGCTTTGATTCTATTTTGATTATATTTCATAATGATTTTATATTGGATATGTCTGTAGCAGTGTTTCAAGGGAGTTAATGGGTGTATTCAATCTCTTTGATGTATAGAAAATTAATATAAGCTTTTGATACCTGCTGGCGATACTGTTTAACCATGCAGTTTCTGCCCCTTTTTTTCTTCAATCTTTTAAAGTCACTTAGATCACTGATGATGCCTCGAATGACGTGGGGTCCAGCACTGGAGCAACATAGGGCCTTACTTTCCGCTGGTGTGCTCATGGCCAAGACCAGAGCCCCTTACGTTATCGTCCAGGTGAGTCTGCAGGACTAAATCATGTTTACTTACCTGATTGCCCAGGGGAGTCTGTAGGATTACAATCAGGGCTACCTACCTCATTGCCCAGGTGAGTCTGTATGGCTGCAACCAGTTTTACATACCTTATTGCCCAGGTGAGTCTGTAGGGCTACAACCAGGGCTACCTACCTCATTGCCTAGGTAAGTCTATAAGGCTACAATCAGGGCTACCTATCTCATTGCCCAGGTGAGTCTGAAGGCTGCAACCAGGGATACCTAGCACATCTTTCAGGCGAGTCTGTAGGCTACAAGCAGGGCTGTCTGCCTCATTGTCCAGATGAGACCGTAGGGCCACAACCAGGTCTACCTACCTCATGGTCAAGGTGTATATGTAGGACTACACTCAGAGTTCCCTACCTCATCTTCCGGATGAGTCTGTTAAGCTACAACCAGTGCCATGATATTGGTGCTTAGCAGTATATGTTTTTGTTTGAAAAAAGACATTGTTTAGAATATTGAAAAGTCGGTTAACATTATGTGCTTGGAATGTTTAGAATATTGAAAAGTCGGTTAACATTATGTGCTTGGAATATTAAGAGGGCAGTTAACACCATGCATTAAACATATTTAAGCTTCACTAAAATCTAATTGTCTGAATCTACGGTTGCGTTCAGGTAGAGACGGAAGATTCGTTCACGATCGAGAAGGGTTGGCTTCCTTGGGGATACTTCTGGCTGCCATCTAAGACGGCAGCTCTTTATCTAAGGGACACCGTCTCCTCCACTGACACTCTCACCAGAGCTAAGATCGCTGCTTACCTCAAGGTGAGTGGCTTGAATCCCCGAATTTGATACAAGCAGCTCCCTAGATTTAGAATCTCGTATATCAAACACTCGACGGTAAGAGCAAAGGAGACGCAAATTGTAAATTGTCTTTTGGGTTTCTGTCCATGATTGGCAAATTATCTCTTGCATATCATTTTATCAGGTCATTGCTTTCAGACTAATCATTCCCATTGTTTTGGGTTTTATTAGGAAACGTACGAATATCCCGATCGCGCTGGGTAAAAACCATGGAACAACATCCAGTTTTATGCAGCTTTACACTGAGCCGTGAAGGGAGTCAAGAGTGCTAGTGTAAGTATTTCTTCTCACTGTTTAACATGTCTTTCTCAATATACATTCACGCAGACGCACTTCGGCGCCGCCAAAGATGAGGACTCTCTTGCGGACGATGTCGATAGGAACCTGCCAAGGATCAGAGTGTACAGACCTGATACCAGGTTGACCCAAGTGAGGGAATATGAAGTCACGGGGGCAGTCGGGAACCACTACCGAACCATATCTACCTCCTCGCTCTCCTCAGGTGTCGTGCTTCACCCGGGTAACCTGGTTGGTGCTGAAACCGAATTCCAGGCTATCCTCACGCCTACCAGCTTTAGTTATAGCAATGCTGCTTTTGAGAATTGACTTGCATGGTAAAAACTTGTATATTAAACATTTAAGTAATTTTTTATTCCAAACTTTACCAACTAGACAGTAAAATGTAGTAAATTCTGGACAGTTACTGGCTGCACCTGTATCAGAATGTATGCTGTAACATTCCTTCCAGCCTCCAAAGCCCACACCTTCCTGTACATCAGTTGAAAATTCGAAAAGTCAGATATGTCACTAATAAATAAAAGTATATCAGACATTAAATTCGTACTATATATAATATAGTATACAGAGGTAATTAGTAAAGCTTAACATGAACACAACTGTTTCCATTTGATTATGTAGCTGTAATGAATACCTTTCAAATACCTTTCAAGGGGAGTATAGGAATAGATAGTCTTTGCCAGTGAACAGCAATTACTTAAGAATATCTTTGGATGCGGTTAGTTTGAAAATTACTGTATTCTAACGAGCTTGTATTTCATTTTATATGCATTCATGGAATATCGTATCATAGTAGGTAGATTTCTTTTCATTCCGGTATACGTTCATTCACTCCGATTCAAACTGGACAGTTTGTCAAAATTTTAATATATTGTCTATGTTAATGCAGATTTGTTCTTGAGTATTAGTCAGTTACCTTCCTGACATCAGGAACAACTTTTCAATATTTATTGATACCGAGGAATTTGGTTTTAAATTGTCCGTTGATGACCATGAAGAAAGCATCACATATCTAGTGATGTTGGTTGTGACAATGTATAGAAGAATAAAAGGTATCTAGTGTTTTAATATATCTCAAAATTCCTTAAGTTCGTACCGAGTCGGTGTAATGTGTTATATTACAAATACTTCTTGAACTTACTGCAGAACTAACAACGTAGTAAAGGGATTGAACTTGCAGGTTGGCTTGCGACTCTGTCTACCCAGTGTAGAAGCAAGATGTTACGGTCATTGTAAGTGTAAGGAGGGAAAATGTATTTTTATATTAATTGCAGGAAAGTGCTATCGGTGCATTCTTATTAATTAGTAAAAGTTGAGTTTGATCTAGCTCATGATAGATAGTAGCCTTAAATATCGAGTGAAATGTCGTGAGTTGGAATATTAACATTTAACGAGCGATATTAAACAAGGCGAGAGGGGCTTTGTAAATCAAGAGGAGACTGGTGTGGTGTATAAGTTGGTGTTCTATATGGAAAATGTCAACATAACTTATTAGAATATTTTTGGTCTCCAAAGATTTTGTAGAAGTAAAGCATTAAAATTATTTGTCGCTGAGAAACGCATTGCTCTTCACTGTTCCGTCTGCTTTTTGACCGGGCGCCATTTCGGAAGTGCATAACCGTGAATACACCAATATTTCTACTCAAATATGGAAAAGTAAGGTAAATCTTTGAGTGATAGGACTGTTAGGTGAAGTGTCTATAGGCTTTTTTTTGAGTTCAGTAGAAGTTCAGTGTAGCTGTGCATCGAAACTAGTTATATAAAATGTTTTTTAATGTTGTGGGTACATTATTTAGTGTATACATAAACACCCTCTCAACGTAATTTGGGCTTTATGTGTAATTGAACGATTATAAATAAGGTGACAACGGATATTTATATTAATTTTACAGTGATGGGCTAACCTTTAACGAGATTTAATCATGGGAGAATAATCTTAAAAGAACTTTTCATTTTAGATGAGTCCATACATTTCTTACTACTGATTTTAGTGTATCTTTGAAGTTGCAGAATTACCTGGAGGTGTTACTCTAAGATTAGATAATGATGAATAATCATAAGAAAATAGTTGATTGTATGGTATTTTAGTAATTTTTTTGATATACAGTAGCTTAATATATATGGTATGAGTCATATACTCTGCCAGAATTGACTGGAAGTGAATTCTGTTTAATGTCAAATTCTTCCAAAGAAAATTTCTGCAGTTTCCAGCAAAAAAAATTTTTCATTCGTTATAACGAAAATTAGATGCTGGTATATATGTGAAATTTTGATGGCTTAAGGCAGCCAGACATTGTGATCCAAAGAATATTCTGCGAGGAATATAACAACAAAGATGAGATAGTTGCATGGGTAAGTATACGTGTTCATGTAGTTACCCCCTTACTTTGACATGAACAACAGGAATGTGCCATACTTTGGATGTCTGTACTCTGTACATATTTATGGTACTGGTACTATAAAGGAAACAGTTTTGTAAAAAGCTATGCTGAGAATACAAATGAAGTGGTTTGGCTTATGGAAAGTACCTTGGGATTTTCAGCTATAAATATTTGTTTTGGCTGTGTTAGGTTAGGTTTATGAAATCATGGAAGAATACCCCAATTGTGACATTTGTACATTTAATCAGCTGTTGCTGTTTAAAGTGCACAGAACAATAGCCCCCAACTATTACAAAACACGTCTTAAAAATGATGAAACATATTACTAAATTATCATTTGTGTAATGAATTGATCCATTTGGTTTTGATTTTGGTAATAATAATTATGTTTTAGACAAAATGGATGCTAATAATTGTGTATAAAAAATGTATAACAGCTAAGTAGAGCAATACAAAGAGGCAGTTTATGAAATGTATGTTTTGATAGGCATAATTGCTTATAATTGAAATTTAAGTGTAAACCATTATTCTTTTAAGAAAGTCCAAGATATAGCATTTGCATTGAAAAATATCATGGTATTAGGTGGAAGCAGGTGTACACTTTAAGATATTAGCCTTTATTCTGTTTATGCAACTCAAAATGAGTTAAATGTTGATAAAGCAACAGGAATTGGTCATTGCAGGTTTATATAGCTTTAATTCTTGTTTACACGTAAAGATTTGCTCAAGAACTAGTTTGTTAGAAATAGTTGTGATTATGGTGGTATAAGCCTACAAACAGCAGAAGGTAATATGTTCTGCATAAATTGACTGTAGGGTAAAGAAGACTAATTAGAAATTCATAAATGTTGCTCCTGAAATTTCTAGTGAGGAGTCATGGAAGGAAATAGTGTTGTAGATTAGATCCATACTATAAGAATATTAGTTTAGGAATGTTAGATAAAAGTGTAAAAGTAGTATATTTATTGTTCCAGAAAAGGCTTTTTATTGAGTTGATATAGATAGATTATGATATGTTTTAAGGTATGGTAAAATATGTGAGAAATAATTTTTGAGGCCACGAAGAACTTATGTAGTAAGAGTAGAATATGTGTAAGATGTAACTGCAAAACAAGTGTAAGATGCAGTGTTTACCTATGCTGTAATGGGATGGTGAGAGAAGTTTTGGCCAATAATGAAAATGTTTGTATGAAATTGAAGAATGCAGGGTAATTATTTCTGTTTCACCACAGCAATATTTTTTTTTGTACCCTATAGAAGAAATGCTGTCTGAAATACCAGAAAATTGGGTAGAAAGACAGTAATGATAATGATTTTAATTTAAAAAATTAGAATAAGTTTAGTCAATGACAGGTTTTGTCTGGTTCTAGTAATGGTTATGAAGTAAGCAGACTCATTTTATGGTTATCAGCTAACAGATTTTTTTTATCAAAAGTTTCATGAAATAGTTCTCATTTTTGTTGCCTGTTTCCTTTTCACTTTCTTGCTTTGCTTCAAGTACATTGCAGAAGCATACCAGGGAAAACCATGGTTATTAGAAGTATGTGAAACACAACAAACAAAACCAATGAAAATGTCACCTAAATTCTACTAGCAGCCATCATTTACCTCAGTTGCAATATTATTTAAAAACACTATTGTGGTTTCATGTTTCAGGCTTTAGTGATGCTGCACTACACTTTCTTAGAAAACAGAATGCCATTTGACAGTATGATTCAAACCTCTTATCAATTGTGCGGAAGCTGGGTATCCAGAATATTAGAAGAGTGGTCACAGCAGTAAGGTATATGGGTAGGGTAGGAGATAATTTGCTCTAAATCATTGAGAATGGAGAATGTGAGGGCTTTGATCCCTCCACCATTCCCTATGGTGAATATTGAAATCCCCAAGGGTGTAATGCACAAAAACCACAGCTCCAACAAACATATATGGCATTATCTGTGTGATGGGAAATGGCTATTAAGCATGAAAAAAAAAAGTATATTTACTGTTGGTTTGGTGAAGAGGTGGTGAAAGCCTTGTATGGCAGGGTGGCTGGAGTGGGTGATATTTTGGTTGAATGTCTTAAGAAGAGGGGTTGAATGTGTTGTTGACTGGTTAGTTCATATTAGGCATGGGTTGGGAACGTTTTTGAATGATTCCAGTGGCTGTAGTTTTCTGATCCACCCCATGAAATTGGGAATGAAGTTAGTGATGATAAACAGTAGATATTTAGGCAGATATACTGAGTCATCTTTCCAGTTTCTCGTCCAATAGCCATACTAGAAATTTCCTGTAAGTGGATTAGGTATTGGATTTTAATTAATTCTTTTTCCAAATTTTTCAGAGGTAGCAAGAAAGGAAAACATATTTTACGTTCAGTTCTCTATTTATAACATATGTAGAAATCACAGTACAAAAAAAAAAAAAAGACAAATGGGAGTAGCTGCTGAAATAAACTAAAGATATGGTGAAAGGACAGAGTGGGTAAGTATATTCATAAAAGACGACTAGGATATGACATGAAATGTGTTGTAATTGAAGTAAAAGGAATAAGGTTTGCATGGGTTTTGTTATCAGTGCATCAGATAGCCTGTAAGAGTGCAGTTTCAAAATGTGTAGCACACCAAAATATATTACTGCAATGTGAATATAATAACAAATGTTAAGAAGTCTTAGTGATATTTATTGTTCTTGTTAAAGTGTGTGCAAAATTTTTGTCTTTACACTGTTTCACTGAACTGGGTTGTTTAGTAACAGACTCCTTTATAAACATATTGCCAATCATAACATGATTATCCATGTACAAACAAAGCTGATACATAAAGGTCCTTTAGGTTGATAAGGAAAAAGTTTTATGTAAAGATTGATTTATTGTAGTGGAATTGTCACCACTTTTTTTTTTCTTTAATATAAAACAGGAATGTACAATGAAATCTGCAGATGAACACTGACAAAAACTACATACCCCCCAACACACACACACACCAAAAATGGTGAATGCCAGATTTACAGTTACTGTAAAGTACAGGCAAACCTCAATAATAATGTAATTATGGGTTCATCATTTGGCCAGTAAACATCAAAGTATTTCCTTTTGAAAAATCATTATAAGGTCAATTTGTTGTATACACTTTTAAAGAATATCTGACAAAAAATATGTAAAATGTATGTTTTGAGAGATACATACCATAATTATCAAAACTTTTGGAGTACATACCATAATTATCAAAACTTTTGGAGTACACTAAGCACTTATTAGTTTTCCCTCTATGTAACACCCTTGTGCCAAAGTACATTGCACAACCCAAATACCAACATAAACTATCTTAAACATTTGGTTTTCAGTGAGATTCCTATTTCATGTATAATCTAGTTTTTAAAACTTTATTTTAACCATATGAAAATGAGTTGGAAGCATTGGTGTTTGATGGTAAAAATGCAAGAGTATAAGATTAGCATTTTTAATATGATAGGAAGAACCAAGTTACATTGTCAAATCTGGGTCCTTTTTTGATAATACGAAGCCAAAAGTTAGTAAAATTATATTCCACTGGAAAGGAAAGACTAAGTTAAACATACGTGTACAGGATATAATGAAACTTCATGGTAGGTTCTGATTATTATGCACGGGCAAAATTTGACCATGGGGTAGTATATCAAGAAGTTACCCAATAAGGTTGGAACATTGGTATGATATATATAAACTTACGAAAGATCTCATCCCTGACTCCCATCTATCTGTTCTTTATCAGAATATGTAATGTTCCCTAGACCTAGTGTATATTATTTTCTATAGAGTACATCAAGGGTGTAAAGCATGTATACGAGTAGGAAAAGAGGAGTGATTGGTTCCTAGTGAAGGTTGGTGTTGTGGCAGGGGTGTGTGATGTTCCCATGGTTTTTTAAGTTTTTCATGGATGGGGTGGTTAGGGAGGTAAATGCAAGAGTTTTGGAGAGAGGGGCGAGTATGAAGTATGTTGGGGATGAGAGGGCCTGGGAAGCGAGTCAATTGTTGTTCGCCGATGATACAGCACTGGTGGCTGATTCAAGTGAGAAACTGCAGAAGTTG
>JAYMFT010163217.1:0-12382 GCA_038088735.1 Panulirus argus | reverse complement strand
CCCGCATACACACATATATACTTACATGCACATATATATATATATATATATATATATATATATATATATATAGGAGTTTAAGATTTGGAAATAGTAACAGATGTCTGAACCTTAGAGGAGAAGAGAGGTAAATTCAGTTATTTCTTGAACACTCCATGAGGATGATTATAGTACTTAGAATTAACCTATATTATAGTACTTAGAATTAACCTATTACTTTGCTTATAATGAGATGATACAGGTTATGACATGAACTGTGTAGTGATACGATTTAATGTATTGTAATTACCTGTTTGTTCTGTACAGGGAGAGAGTTTTATACTTGTTGGACCCTGTCTCTTAAATATTCTCTATCATACAGCTTCTTAGATATATTTATACCCTCAGTGCTAACCATGTCTTCAGACATTTTATTCCAGTCGTCCACCACTTTTACTATAAAAGTACCTTTACATCTTTTTTTAACAAGTTTCTTGCTTAATATCATGATATATCCTTTTGTTATTCCTTTCCTACATTATTAATCAGGTTTAAAAACTTAAAGGTTGTGATCAGGTAACCCTTCAATCTTTTTTATTCCAAGCTAGGGAAATGTGAAGGTTTCTAGCCTTTCCCTGTAAACCAGCTCTCTTAATTCTGTTTCCATCTTTGTTGCTCTCATTTGGACCTTTTATATTAGCTCCTTTTGTATTTGCTTCTTTTGGTGGTGTGACCAAACCTGAGAGTCATATTTTAGTTTTGGCCCTATGTTGAATAAGAACAGCTTGTTAAACATTTCCTTAAAGTTATGCTTGAAAGCTGTTGTATTATTTGCCAGAAGACAGTTGATCACCTTTACTGTTCTCCTAATGTGGCACTATGACAGTAGGTTAGGGATGATATTGCCTCCTTATTCCTCCTTGCACATCGAATCCTAAAGTTTATTTCTTGCTAGATAATAATCATACTGAGGTGTTCTTTTGTTTTGCTCCATCCTCATTACTTTGTATATACCTAGGTTGCATGTCATCAACATATTAGCCCAACTTTGGAGTTTGTCAAGGACTCCTTGTAAGGGTTTGCAGTCCTCCATGCTTTCCAATTCTTTCTTGACTTATGCATCATCTGTAAAGTCAAGTTGAAATAATGTACATAGATCAAGCAGAGTGATGGTCTCAGAACAGAACCATGTCACATTCTGCTAGTCACCTCAGCCCATTTTGAGAAAGCTCCATGCATTTTTTAATCCCTACCACTTGGATAAGCTGTTCATTATCCATCTAACTGCTGTTATAAACCCACTGAAAAATGAGACTTTTAAGCAAACACATGGTAATTTTAGTTTGTTGTATAGAGTAATACACGTAGCCCCTGCTTGGTAATAGGGTTGTGTTAATAGAAAACCCATGTAAGGGGGCACTTACGTTCTTGAGCAAACATTTACTGTATCTAGCTCTTCAGTATGTAATATCTGTATACATGAAGTGCTAGAGTTGCCTTCTGCTAGTGGCCTGTTAAGGGTGAGGCACTAAAGGCTAAGAAGCGGCACTGGGGTTCACTGGTTATGGTGACTATTCCCGTGGCCAACCCTTTGAGGGAGTTCCATTTGGAACAGGCGTCAGAGATATAGATAGATGAAGCAGCTTAAGAGGAATGTATTCTTGCTAATTAGGGTGTAATGCCTTGATATCTTTGATCAAGTGGAAGCTATTATGGATATTTTTTGTTGGCCTCTTTTACAAAATTATGTTAAGTATTTGTCTGGTACTGGTATAGGTTGACAAGAGACACTTCATGCTTTGGATATGTTACCTCAGTCAAAATTTAGTGTGAATTCTTGTTCTGTAGAATTTTTTCTTTTAAATATTATACATGGGAATATTTTGTAATCATATATATTATATAAGTGAGAAAGAAAAACTGCCTAAGACAAACAATTAACTTTAAAAAAGCTGCATCTCGGTTAAGTCCAAGACTTTCCTACTGTAAAAGAAAAGCAGTATCTCAGTCGAGTCTGAGATTCTAAAGACTCCAACTTCAGACCCCTCCCAGTCTTACTACATCCTGTCCCTCCAGTCAGTAATCCAACAAAACCCTGTTAATTTTGACATCTAAAACCCGGCTTCCAGTCAGCTCTCCAACAAACTCCTGCCATCCTTACTTTCTGCATCCCATCCCTCTAGTCGACATTCCAGTAAACTCATCCCAGTCTTACTTACTGTACATCCCCTCCCTGCAGTCAACACTAACAAACCCCTCCCAGTATCATCTACTTCAGCCTGTCACTCCAGTCAGTAATCCAACCAACTCCTCCCATTCTTGACTCCTACAATCCAGTCCTCTAAGCAACGTTCCAGCAACTGCTCCCATTCTTGACTCCTACAACTCATCCCTCTATTCAACAATCTGACAAACCCTCCCAATTTTAATTCCAATTACCCTTCCATTTCGAAAGTGGAAAATGAAAAACCACCCTTTTCGACAACTTAGACTGCTAGTGGATAAATGAAGGCATTTTGCACGCATCATCTTTGTAAGTTCTACATTATTTTTTTTTCATAATTGATTGCTGTTTCCCCGCATTAACAAGGTAGTGCCAGGAAGAGACAAAGAGAGGCCGCATCCTCTCAAATACATTCTCTATCTGTCATGTGTAATGCACCAAAACCACAGCTCCCTATCCACAACCAGGCTTCACATGCCCTGGTTCAGCACGCTGACCACTATATAGCAAATCATACCAATTTACTCTATCAATAATAGAGAAATTTGGAATGATTTGGTATACACCTCTTTCGGCAAAGTCATTAGATGGAAACTGTAGGAAGGGCTTGTGGGTTTTCATATAATAAGTTGATCCAGTTAGTCGCATACCATCGCTCCCGTTTTTCCTCCCCGATTCCAACACCATCAAAGACTCACAACAAAATTTGAAAGCATAATTCATATCTACATAGTATAACCATACTCTGTTTTTGATATTGCATTTTATTCTGAGACTTTTTTTTTTGCCTTATGCTGGCATTACAGTAGCTAACAATTTTGTGCGTTGGGTTGTGCGGTGCGACGTGTTCTCTGGCTGTGATGACTTCTGGCGAGCCGAGCTCGGGGCGAGTGTGTGCCAGTTTGACGTGCACAGGTGTCCTCGTCTTTTTATTCTTTATGGCTGCTGAACAGCAACTGCTACTGCATATCTGTACTACATGTAAGTATTCGTAAGGAGTTTATACTTTTTTTTTTAATCGTGGTAGTTGCACGGGACGTGTCGGATCTGAAATATAAGGGCGGGAGTTGTGATATGCATTTGATTTATTATGTTATTGTAGATTTGTAGTGTAGACCTTGACTACGGTTGCGGGATTGCTGCACCACATCCTGGGAGAGGCTGCGGGTGTGTGAGTTCTTAATGGTGTTTAAGGTCGCGGTGATTCTGATACAGCAATCGACGATGATCAGACGACATAATTCGTCACAGACAATGAATTGTACTTCACTAGAAGTGACACAATAAAGAATGTTAGGGTACGAACGGGAATTATTACCGTTTTAGAAATCTAGATGATTCCAAGACTTAAAATCCCCAAATTCGCTGATATCTGAAAGGGTTATAACACCACCAGCCTAATCTGACCTAACCTAATCTAATCAATCTAATCTTATCTAATCTAACCAAACCTAATAAAACACAACCAAGCCTTAAAATCCCAAAATTTGCTTAGTGTGTGAAAAGGGTAATAACACCCCTGACCTAACCTAACCAAACCTAGACTTAAAATCCGAAAATTTGCTGCATGTCCGAAACGGTAATAACGTTAAAGATAAGGTTTGGGAAGTGGCCGTTTTTATATATTTGGATGTATCTTCTCTGTAGTTACAGAAATACATGCAGTAGACAGTTTATCTTATTTTTCAATTTTTTTGGCTCATTAGTGAGGAGGGTTATAAAGGATGTCACTAATGGGGCCCAACCTCTTGAAGTTTTCATCATAACATACAACTTTTCATAAACTGTCATCATTCATGATTTCATGAATTTCATTATCTTCCTCTCTGATAATATGTGCTATAGTGATGCTGTTTGCTGCTTCATTGATCTCTCTATCTAAAAAAAGAAAGCAAATTCTATATTTATTTGCATAAAAATGAATCTAACACCATCATAATAGTACATTCACATCCTGATTATATATTCAAGTAATAGGTATAAGAGAAATCACATTTAATGGGGGTTTATTGCAACTTTTTTCCAGGGTCGAGGAGGAGGATGGCAGGACGTATGTTGAGAGATGTAATTGGACCTCATGGGGCATTTGTTGGACCTCAGAGTAATGCTTTCTGCAAGCATACAGACCAAGAGCCTATTGAATGCAGCTGTGGAGAAGAAGAAAAAGGTTAGAATTTGCTTGTTTATTTCTCATCGCCAGAATTGAATCAAAAGTCTTCTGAATGAATATTTCTGCTATCAATCTGCTTTAACCATTTCTGTCCACCTGCTGCAATGTTGCCTCCTTTTCTTTGATAAGCAGTTATTATTTTAGCCACTGAATTCATGAGCTGTCTGCATGTGTTCAGCTTTTTTATGACTTGGACTCGCTGCACATGTCTGGCTGCTGCTTCCCGTAATTTGTATGTGGAGACTAGTCACACATGGATCAGTGATTATTATTTTACTGTGCTTCATTCCAAGCACAGTGAAGTTATGAAATTGTCTTTCCATTTTGTGTTAACAATTTCGCCTTTAAGAGTTGAGTCTGCAAACTTCAGGAGCTCACATTAAACTGTTATTGTTTTATCATACCCTATTTTTCTTACCTGGGATATGCTTTTGTTTTTTGTTATTTTGGTCACTAGAAATGTATATATGTTTATGGATGGGTTGGTGAGGGAAGTAGATGCAAGAGTCTTGCACAGAGTAGCAAGTATGAAGTCTGTGGAGGATGAGATGGCCTGGAAAGTGAGTCGATTGTTGTTTGCTTATAATACAGCTCTGGTGGCTGATTTGAGTGAGAAACTGCAGGAATTGGTGACTGAGTTTGAAAGAGTTTGTGAAAGGAAAAAGTTGAGAGTGAATTTGAATAAAAGCAAGGTCAGGTTCAGCAGGGTTGAGGGACAAGTTAATTGGGGTGTAAGTTTAAGTAGAGAAAAATTGTTAGAAGTGAAGTGTTTTAGAGTTTTAGATATCTGGGAGTGGACATGGCAGCAAATGTAACCATGGAAGTGGAAGTGAGTCATAGTGTGGGGGAGAGGGCAAAGGTTTTGGGAGCGTTGAAGATTGTGCGGAAAGAGAGAACATTAACTGGAGGTTAAAAATGGGTATGTATGAAAGAATAGTAGTCCCAGCAATATTATATGGTTGTGACGCATGAGCTACAGATAGGGTTATGCAGAGGATGGTGTATGTGTTAGAAATGAAATTTTTGGGTACAATATGTGGTGTGAGATGGTTTGATTGAGTAAGTAATGTAAGGGTGAGAGAGATGTGTGTTAATGAAACGAGTGTGGCTCAGAGAGCAGAAGATAGTCGTTGAAATGGTTTGGACTTAGGGAGGAAAGGTTGACAAAGAGGATATGCATGTCAGAAGTGGAGGGATAAGGAGAGTGGGTAGATCAAATTTGAGATGGAATGATGGAGTGAAAAAGATTTTATGCGATCGGGACCTGAGCATGCAGGAGGGTGAAAGGCATGCATGGAATAGAGTGAATTGGAATGACATGGTATACTGGCATCAGTGTGCTGTCAATGGATTGAACCAGGGCAAGTGAAACTTCTAGGGTAAACCATAGAAAAGTCTGTGGGGCAAGGATGTGGATAGGGAGCTGTGGTTTCGGCGCATTACACATGACAGTTCGTGTATGGATGTGAACGGATGTGGCCTTTCTTTGTCTGTTTCTGGTGCTAGCTCGCTGATGCAGGGGATGGCAATCAGATGTGGGGGGAGAAGAAGAGAATGTATGTTACCATTTTTTTTCTTTTCTTTCATTTATTTGTGCTGTTTCCTGTAGGATGGGATGACATCAATCAAGCATGAATGTGTACATGTGTATGTATGTGTATGTTTGTTTATATATATATGTATATATGTGTTTGTTTGACTAGATATGTTGATCATACTAGTCTGTGATGATAGTTATGAAGGTGAAATCACACTTAAGTAGTTCATATAGTTTTATTTAACATGTATTTTTCTATACATGTGGTACAACATGTTTCATGGAGACAATCCACCTCATGAGGTGCCAATGATTAATATGTTAGTTGAATCCCAACCTCACAACAGAAGTACCATCTGATGTCTACCCTCAGTAGGTTTCTGGGTTGCTGTCTTTGGCCCTACCATCTGAGAATTATGAGGAGGTCATCATAACTTAAGTGTCATGCCGCAGGAATGTAATGTCATCACCAAGTGGAGGTTACTGATTGGCAGAAAGGCACACCTGAACCTTGCCAGAACTCAAGGAACACCACTTCAGAGAGAAAAACTTTAAATTATAAAACTTTTTTTACAGAATTTGCATGGGTGTGGAGTACACGTGAGCAAGGTGGTCAAGCAGGCAGTATTCTCCTTAGCTCTGAAGATCGACAGATTATCTTCAATCCAGAGTACAGTTCAGGAACTGCAGCTGTTCGAGGCAGTGAGCCTCTTTTCTCTGGTTTCCACCATTACTGGGAGCTTAAAATGACCTCAGCTGTCTATGGTACTGACATTGTAAGTTGATCTACTATATATTTTGTGATGTTGACCTTATAACCCATATCCTTTAACTCTACTCGGCAAAAGGTTTTACCTTGGTTGAAAATTCTTTTTTGGATGAATATTTGACAACTAGAAAGGACAGATTTTGTAAATAGATACACTTTGAATACAATTGTGGCAAAACTAGTGAAGATTAAGGGATACCAGGTACCAGGTAAGGTTCATCAATACTGGTTGAGGTAAAATGAATTAGTAGAAGAAAATTTTTATTTATGATAACACACATAATTGTTTTGAGACTCATAAAGATTAAAAAAACAATGGTAGTAATGAAAACGATGGAGCCTGGTTGTGGATAGGGGACTCTGGTTTCATTGCATTATACAGGATTGCTAGAAAGCCATTTCTTCGTGTCATCTTGGCAATACCTTGCTAATGTGGGAAATGGCACATGTATGGGAAAAAATTTGCAAAAAAAAAAAAAAAAATTGACATCAAAATAAGGCTAAAGATTGTCTACCCTCAAATTTGTCTTCGGTATGATACAGGGTTTTTGGAAAGAATTATGTTAGATTCCATTAACACCCTGCTGAAATAAGGCTAAGTATTAGCCCCTGAAAGAAAGTGTCATTTAGATGACATGTCCCCATAGAATACTTGAAATTGCTCAGATCTAAGGTTTGCCCTGTTCAGTGTATGGGGTTAGTGGAAAAGTATCTGTATTCAGTGGCCCAAGATATGTATTTTTAGCCTGTTAGACATTTAACCATATAAAATCTTTTATAATGCGCATATGAAAAAAAATGGAAAAGGGGTCTGAACATATTGAACCAAGTTACATAATTATAAATTTTCAAGTCAGTGTGCCCAAGCTGAAGGAATGACTTAATTGTTCATTATTAAAAGAAAATTAAGAAACGGCAAAAACATTATATGGAGGGAAAGACGAAATATCTGTGATAAACATTTGCTCACAATACTTAAAAGAAAATGATGGTGTCTAAAGGAAGAAAGTGATGGTGTCCAAATGATACTGGTGATTTTGCTTAGTGATAATTTTTTTGATAAACATGTTTGTTTGACCATTAACTTCTTAGAATCCTTTAAAAGAGCCAAATGAAAGAATGCAAGTTTTCATTGCATGCTGAGCCAAGGTACTGAAACTCAAGGAATGGCTGGTAATGTTTTATAGATATCCTTTTAATGAAGGGAGACATAATTGATATGAAAATGTTATTTGCCTTTAAACTCTTCTAGAATTTAGATTAAGATCGAAACAACAAAACTTAAAGTGCCGATAGCCGTTTCACTTGTCATCAGCTACCAAGTCTTTCCCATATTTTAATGTAGTAAATCACTATCCATGAACTTCTCATTCAGTTATTACTCTTTTATCTGAGGAAGCTTAGAAAACATTTGCATCTTTTGCCTCTAGGTTGTCTACTTATATTTAAATGAATGAAAAGTAGATATGGATTTTGAGAAGATTATTGTCTATCTATCTGTCTATCAGTCTGTATCTCTGATGCCTGTTCCTATTAGGGAAGTCCCTCAAAGGGGTGTTCATGGCAAAAGAGTCTCTACAACTGGTGAACTCCAGTACTGCTTTTTAGCCTTAGTGCCTCACCTGTAACAGGCCACTGGCAGAGGGCAACTCTAGTGTAGTGTTTTAAAGGCTCCTGCCAGTATTCCTCCCAATTACTTGTAACTAATGTGTCTGGCTAATGTTCCAACCTATTAATTCTCTTTAATGTTCCCACCTAATGTTTCAGCCTACTACTACCTAGTATTTCTACCTAATGCTCCTATCTAATATTCTTATGTACTACTACTGTCTATTGCATCTACCATTCTATCAAAAGGCAGGGCTAGCACATAGCGCTTACCACAGGAAAAATCAAATGTTACGAAAAATGAGTTGTGTGAGTTAAATGTTGTAAAGTGTTCTGTGTGACAAGGAGAGATTTTGTGTTTATGGACTTAATGCCAGCAGTCCATGTATGTATGTGGGAGAGGCAGAAAGAAATGACAGCTGCCTGGGTCAGAGGAGTGCAATTTAGCAGCTAGTGAAGTGCTGGCTCACAACGCAACCTGCTGGCTCACAACGCATCCATCTCTAACCGTTCTGATACCAAAGTAGATAGTACTGGTGGTTGCCAGTATTTCTTTTAATTTATAATGGGAAAAAGAAAATTTGAGAGCTTTAATTTGTTTATATTTTGATTCCCAAATAAATACCAGCCTGTCTATAGTTAATGATTTAGGCAAATCCCCATTAGTGATTGGTATAGTTACAGTGTAAACTAATACCACTTAACTGCTAAGGATGGTTAACAGACTACTTATGCTCTCTTCATGCTTAGCTTCAGTTTTAGATCATTTGCTCTAACTCCAAACTGCAGAGCATGAAAAGTTCTTTCATGCAAGTAGGAAAAAGAGCAGGGTTTACCTCATGCACTTTTCAGATGAAAGCTAGAGATAATTACAGTTTTGTTCTACCTTCACTCTTGCAGTACTGTTTGTCCAGAGTAGGTAGTATCGTTTAGAAGAAACATACTGTAGAAGAAAAAAAGATATAGATTAGCTGATTTAATCTTAACTGCTCTTGGGCTTTCTGACCATTATTGACTCTAGTGCACCATTGATGGGAGTTATAAGCAGTAGCAACAGAGGTTGTCATCATGAATTAATATTGTCAGTTATACAAACAGAGTTGTTACATAGGAAGATAATGGAACACTGAATGCTTCAAATTTTCCATACAGTCCCTAGTTTCCATTTCTGACTTTAAGATTCATGTCATATCATGTCATGTCATTTGTAATGCATTGAAACCACAGCCCTCTACCCACAACCGGGCCCTATAATCGTCCTTGGTTTTCCCCAGTTGATTCATATGCATTGGTTCAGTCCATTGACAGCACATTACCCCCTACATACCACATCGTTCTAGTTCACCCTATCTTAGGCATGCCTTTCACCCTCCTACATGCTCAGGCCCCATGTGCCAAATCTTGTTCACTCCATCCTTCCATTTCCAATTTGGTCACTCCTCTCCTTGTCTTCTTCATTTCTAATGCATCTACTCTTTAACAACCTCTCCTTGCTCTTTTTCTTCATATGTCCAAACCATTTCAGCACAGTTTCCTCAAATCTCTCAACCAATCTCTTCTTATTATAGCTCTCTTACCAAATTATTACTTACTTGATCATCCTTCCTTACACCATATATTGTCCTTAGACATTTAATTTCTAATATGTTCACCCTTTTCCTTATATTCTCATTAATTAACCATTCCTCCTTTATCCCTGGGGATAGGGGAGAAAGAATACTTCCCACGTATTCCCTGCGTGTCGTAAAAGGTGACTAAAAGATGAGGGAGGGGGGGGCTGGAAATCCTCCCCTTCAGTTTCTACTTGTCCAAAAAAGTAACAGAGGGGGCCAAGTGAGGATTTTCCCTCTAAGGCTCAGTCCTCTGTTCTTAACACTACCTCGCTAATGCGGGAAAAGGCGAATATGTATGGGGGGGATAAAAAAAATTTCTAAATCATTGCATAAACGATACCATTATAGCCTGTTTGATGTGATTTACTTTTACTGCATTTCATAATTAGATACATAATTTGCTTAAAAAGAGGTTTTCTTAAGGAAACACTTTTTCTTTCTCTTTAGGGTGCATTTATTTTAAACCTTGGACTGAACTGGAGGTTCATAGTTGTCAGGGCGGTCAACCTTTGATCCAACATCCTCTCCAGTAGTAGCAGTAGATTTCCCACTCTCTCCATGCATCTCTAACAACTTTCCAAGGTCAAAACGTGGCTTCTTCAAAACCTTGACCTGTGGAGGATAAATGATTTTGTAAGTTAATGCCTTGAATAATTCACTAACTACCTCTTAATCATATCACACTGATCCTTATGATCACAGTGATCTTGATATGGTGGATAACAACACATTCTCTTCTGACAAATGAAAACATGCTCCAAGTTTTGTGTTGATATCCATAAAAGTTAAAAAATTATAAGCTTGAAGGCCACTTTTCATAAAACTGACAATATTACTTAAACAGGTAAAGTCAGAGAGAGAGAGAGAGAGAGAGAGAGAGAGAGACTTAATACAAAATTCAAATTTTAAAAGTTTTACTGATAAGTTTTCAAATTCTGGCATGAATACTGCACATATACAAATGCATGCAATACAAAATTAAAATATGTTATACGGAGACATACCTTGCGAATGTGTACTTCCTTGAGGGGGTAAATGAGATTGCAAGCTTTGCGGATATCATCAGCCATAGAATCAGGAATAAGTTTGTTCACTACTTCCTTAAGCTCACTACTAGTTACAGCACGTGTGATGATGTCCACCATCTTCTTGCGGATATTCTTTACTTGGGTGTGCTGGGCATAAGCTGTCTTTCTGGTCTGGCTTGACACCTTTTCAGTGAAACCAATGCAGAATACACGAAGGATGTAGCCATCAGTTGTCCTAACATCCACATTTGCTTCAATACATGTCTGGAAAGAAATTTTGTTGCCACTAATAACTTAATCCACTAAAATGACTAAACTATTTTACTGGTGGCATCTCAAACCTCCAATTAAAATAAATTAATATATTAAGTATAACTATTTATCTATATCTCTGATGCCCGTTTCCTCTGGGAACTCCCTAAATGGGGCGGCCACAGCAAGAATGTCTCCATAACTGGTGAACTCTGTTACTGCTTCTCAGCCTTTAATGCCTCGCCCTTAACATGCCACTGGCAGAGGGTTACTCTAGCATAGCATTTCCAAAGGCTTCTACCTAATGTTCGTGTGATTACTTCTACCAAATGTGTCTACCTAAATTTAACTGCTCTCCAAATTATACTAAAGTTGATCAAATACATACAACCAATAAACTAATAGACATCCTCCGCATGCCCAGTGTGCTAAGCAAGATTTTCAGTCCTTAGTACTCCTTAATAACTTACTCTTGAGCTTACAAGCTTATTTGTGAAGTGAGACTAACTTCAGTGTCTAAACATTATCACCACTTGTTCCCTAAAAAAATCATAAATTCCTCGATCCTTAACAATTCACGGGCTGGTTCCACCTATCTCTTACATGATTTAACCTTTCCCATATCTTCAAACATACAACTACACAGCTTTCAACTTATCATCCAGTCATATTATATGGCCATACCTTCATAAAAGGCTATCACCAATGTGCCTTTTTATGACCCTTTTCATATCATCTTTCCTACATCTTCGTATCTTATCATGTTCTCCAGAGCCAAATCACGTAGATTACCTATCACTTGCAATAACTCAATTCCCATTCAAATACGTTCAAAATAGAGAAAAACCAAGTTATTTTCTTTGCATATCTATTCACACCATCATCTTCAGACAATAAATTTACTACAACCGACCATACATATCATCTGATATTTTCCTAGCCTAAATCAATTCATTCTACATCTAACCATCCTTTCTTCAGTCTACCTTTTCTTGTACCTTGCACTAAACTAATACAGTGTACCATAATGACATACCATTCATCTACCCTACATTCTACATGAGTATAACAACTAAAATGATCTTGAAGCACTGAAGTACCATAA
This sequence comes from Panulirus argus, assembly GCA_038088735.1. Taxonomy (NCBI): domain Eukaryota; kingdom Metazoa; phylum Arthropoda; class Malacostraca; order Decapoda; family Palinuridae; genus Panulirus; species Panulirus argus. The sequence continues at coordinate 97 of JAYMFT010163217.1, read as the reverse complement.
ACTTTCAGGCTTTTTCTGTTTATATATATATATATATATATATATATATATATATATATATATATATATATATATATATATATAGGGGAGAAAGAAT
>JAYMFT010163206.1:0-12382 GCA_038088735.1 Panulirus argus | reverse complement strand
ATATATATATATATATATATATATATATATATATATATATATATATATATATATATATATATATATATATCCTCTTGGGTAGGGGAGACAGAATTCTACCTCCATATTCTGTGCATGTCGAAGAAGGCGAATCAAGGGGGCGGGAACAGGAGGCTGGAGCCCTCTCCCCTTCTTGTATTTCAATTTTTAAACGATGAAACGGAAGAGCCAAGCGTGGAGTGCTCATCCTCCTCAAAGAGTCATGCTCAAGTGTCTAAATGTGTGTGGACGTAACCAAGCTGAGAAGAAAGGTAAGATAGGTAGCATGTTTAAGGGAAGAAACCTGGACGTTCTGGCTCTGAGTGCAACAAGCTCAAGATAAAGGAGCAGATGGTTTGGAAATGTCAGGCGTTGGTGAGAGGGCAAGAGCTAAGGAAGGAGCAGCACTACTACTGAAGCAGGACTTGTGGGAGTGTGTGATAAGAGTGTAAGGATGCGAGCTCTAGATTGATGTGGGTAAAAACAAAAATGTATTGAGAGATGAGGGCTTATATGCTTATGCACCTGGCATTGAGAAAGAGGTGATGAGAGGCAAGTATTTCAGGAGCAGCTGAGCGAGTGTCAACAGCTGTGATTAAAGAGACCGGTTATTGGTGGTAAGTGATTAAAATGAGAAGGTGAGTAATGTGGCAGTTGAGGGTAAAAAAAGGAGAGCAATGGGTATTCAGTATTATGAATGGAAATATTGAACACCTTGTGTGGTGTGTGGAAAAAGGATTGGTGATTGGGAATACCTTCTTTAAAAAGAAAGACATACACAAGTATAAGTATGTAAGTAGGAGAGAAGGTCGGCGGGCATTACTGGATTATATAATAATTGATAGGCGTGCAAAAGAGAGACTTTTGGATGTGAACGTGCAGAGATAGGCAGCTGGAGGGATGTCTGTGGAGGCGGGAGTGAAGATTTATAGGGGTTTTCGGAAGAGGAGACATTATGGGTGAGAAACGAGTAGTGAGAATATGTTAGGCTGAAAAAGAGATCTGTGTGAAGAAACACCAGGAGGGGTTGAGTGTAAAATGGCAAAAGGTGAAAGCAAGCGAAGCTTGGGGAGCGGGTGAGGAATGGGAGGTATTTAGGGAAGCAGTACCGGCATATGCGAGAGATGCGTGTGACATGCGTACGGTGTAAGGTGGTCAGAGTAAGTGATGGGATAACGAAGTTGTTATTGAAAGAGAAAAGAAATATATATGGTTAATACTTGCAGAGAAGAAGTGCAAATGATTGATAGTTATATAACAAAGCGGCAGAGGGTAGAGAGGAAGGTGCAGGGCTTCAAAACGAGGGGTTGAGCGAGTATCGTTAAACTTCAAGTAGAATAAGATGTTTTGGAAAGGGATTAACAATGTGCGAAAAATAAAACATAACAAATGGGAACATCAGTGAACGAGTAAATGGGAAAGTGGTAACAGGAAGAGACGGAGTAAGTATTTTGATCCACTGTTGAATCTGTTCGACGACAGGGTGGCAGACGTAGGTTGTTTGAGTCGGAGTGGTTCGCGAAGTTAGACAATCAAGGAGAGTGGTTTGGTGAAGAGAAAGCCTTACGTAAGATGAAATGTGGCAAAGCATTTGGAGTGGATGGTAGTGCTGCTGAATTTCTTAAGAAAGGGGGTGACTGTGTTGATTGAGTAGTTAGGATTTTCAGTGGATGTATGGATCATAAGGTGCTTGTGGATTAGCGGAATGCATGTATAATGCCAATGTATAAATGCGAGAGGGATAAAGGTGAGTGTTCAAACTACAGAGGTATAACTTTGATGAGTGTACCTGGTAAGAACTATGAGAGAGTAGTAATGGAGAGGTTGAAGGCATGTACTCTGTTCATGCATCAGATTAGGGAGGAGCAGTGTGGTTTCAGAAATAGTAGAGGATGTGTGGATTAGGTGTTTACTTTAAAAAATGTGTGCGAGAAATACTTAGAGAAACAGAAGGATTTGTGCGTGGCATTTATGTTACTGGAGAAAGCATATGATAGAGTTGATAGAGTTGCTTTGTTGAAGGTTCCAAAAATACAAGATGTAGGAAGAAAGCTGTCAGAAGCAGTGAGAACGTCTTCTTTCGATGAAGCTTTATATGCGAAACCTCTTTAATAGGAGAGATTTTCGAGAGATGGCACGCAAATGTGGGCTAAACTCTCGTGTGACATGACTGTCCGCAGTTGAATTGCGACTCTGGCGAGATAAAGAAAACAGAGAGGAGACTAATAAAGAAAGACAGGCAAAAAAAGAGAATAAACTGTAGTTACATGTCTATTATTACCCATTTGTAAAGTAAGGGGAGGGAGTTGTATACTCGTGCGGCCCCATGTTCGAGTGATTACTATTTGTATATCATGGGGAAGAGAGTGTGACACTCGTGTTGCCCCATCTCTTAACACTGAGTATATTTACCACATTTTTGCTCCTATGCATGTATGCGCGCACGCACGCACGCACGCACGCACACACACACACACACACACACACACACACAGCTTAGCCTATGCCATCGACCAGCCCCTAGGTAGGAGAGGATGGCAGCTGGGTAGACTGGACTGGCTGCTGCTGCGACCAGAAATCGAACCCATGCAGGATTGATCTCAGGTGGCCCGTGCATGCGTGACGAAAAGTAACGCTAACCGTTACATTGTGTGTGTGTGTGTGCGCGCGCGCTGCTGACTGCCGGCTGTAGAGTGTGTGGATGGCATGTCTGGGTACAAGGAGATGATGATAATCTGAAAAATTAAAGAAGTTCGCCTTGATCTGCAGATACGGGGCCACCAAAGCATGAGAATGGAGCCCAGATGACTGGCAGAGATATTCAAATTGTAATCTTAACACCTTCAGCATGACGGTACGACCTTTGTGTACGACAGTACGACTCTTAAACACGCATGTACGGCTTCTGCGCACCGCGGTACTGTCTTCACATAGGACGGTACGACCCTTGACCACAACGGTACGAACTTGGGTCACAGGTTAGCTCTTCATGCACAAGGGTCGTACCGCCATGGTCTAGAGTCGTACCGCTGTGCTTAAAAGGACTGATGAAATGTGCTTCCGTGGAGGGCGTGGACTACTGACACAAGGTCAAAGGTCACAGAAAGGCTCACATCTGAAGGAACATTCTACTGTGAGAACTTAATAGGAATAACGTCTTACATGACCCGCTGCTTTTCGGAAGGACATAACCAAATCCCAGCTCGTAAACAGAAAACTGACGTCTCTCCCTAACACGATAAACATATCTGGTATCACCGTACCATCTAATCTTTCTCGGGAACCTCACAAGAATATACAAACGTCTGCCTCTGCCGAACTGGAGTTCTATTCTGACGCAGTAAATTCCTGTTCTGAATAAGTGTTTAGATTGTGTAGAAGCGTGACCTGTCCTTGTATGGAGTACTGCTCCGAGTGGCTCTAGCCCTGCATACACACCTGACACAGTAGAGCCTGCAGCATTCCGAGTTACAAACTCTCCCATTCTGACCTCAAACTTCGACTTTCCTGCCCTACGCCACTGTGTTGGTTCCCTTTCCCTCTTCCACAGATATTACTCCGGTTTCGATTCCCGAGAACTGGTTACCTCTGTGCCTGCGCCATTAGCTAAACCACTACTAGTCAAGCCTCTGCGTCACCTGATTGGTGTGTGGTCGCTGCCAGCTCAAGAGTAGGCCGTTGTATTATCAGTTTCTTTCCTTACACCGCTAAACTCTTTCATTCTCACATCTTTTTCCTACATGAAATAGATTAAGCTATCGTCTGGTTACTGTAAAACGAGGCGAGCGAAGCCATAAACTGAAGGGCGGCGAGTCGCTGTAAAAACTGATTTTGAGCCAAGAGTCCCTTCCTGGGGTCCTTTAATGGCCTCACTCCTCCCTCCCTCCCTCCCTTACCTCCGCCTGCCCCATTAGCCGCACGTCGGTATCTGCCAATAACTTCACCCAACATGTGGAGGTAAGTCATGGCCGGGACGTGAGCTCTGTTCACCTCCCCGATTCTGTCACCACAGCATCGTAATTGGAACACACTGTAAAACCTCAACCCCGTAAGCACGACGCGGCGGTACGGCACGACCCTTAAGCACGCCGCGACGGTACGACCACCGAGCAGGATCGATGCCACCCTTGGGTACGGTGGCCTGACGAAGCACAAACCACAGTAAGTACGGTCCTGCCCAAAGGTCGCACCGTCGTGCTCAAGGGTCGTCCCGTCGGGCTCAAGGGGTTAATGATAACTCAAGAACATACTGACCGGGAGAATGAACCTCGTAATGAAAACAGTGTACGACAAGAAGGTATCGAAGTCAGAAAGTCGTCGCTGTTGTTTCGTGAGGATGTCCACATGATACAGAATGTCTGAGGGAGTAGAACTCCCCCCACGACCAACCCAGCTACACTGTACCTGTACTAATGTAACACCACAACCTGTATACCAAGATGATGTCAATATAGTACATGGCTGTATACATTGTGTTATAAGAATAGACTTTTTGCAGAACGAAAAGGCGTTATTTGGTTGGGTATGACCAAAGAGAGAGATGAGAGAGAGAGATAGAGACAGAGAGAGAGCATAAGCGTGCGAGCAACTGCGTGTGTCTGTCTGTGTATGACTGTGTGTATCTATCCGTGTGTGTGTGTGGCGAACCATAACCAGCATCCTCCGGCCTCTTGGCTGCACACGCACCCTCACTGGACACCATTGGACCGACCGCCAGGTAAACACCAGAGCTGCCCTACACTAGGCTTCGCGACACTCCTGCCACAGGCCCCACCAGCCTACTGACCACAGGTGACGTACAGATAATGTTTCTCTTGTGATTCACATCCAAAGTGGTGTATCGTTACACACAAAGGACGAGAATATCTGGACCATTCCGGGAAAGCTTTTATCATGATTGAAATGAGGAAGGTTCTATTGCTTACACTGCCTCTTCTCCTGAAGAAGGGACCCCCAGCACGTACCCCAGGACAGGTCATCCCAGCGAGGCAGTGAAAGAAGACCCTAGATGAACAGGTAAGCAGTCTCGCAGCTCAGCAGTTCCACTCCACAGACCTTATCATAATGGCTACTAGTCTTAACAGAAGGTCTTTCTGAGACTCCCAGCAAGTCCTGAGCCGCAGCGAGGTAATTACGGATAATTCCAGATTTACTGTAATTAAGTGATTACTGCAACGCTATTACACGCCGGGACCCGTGTTTAACTATGTGTTCCCTTCATGCCCTGCTGAGGTCGTTCACTTTACGGCCTGACTTGGTCTCTCTCTCAGGCAGAGGGTGAATGAAAAGATGGAAATATTTTGAAAAGTACCAACTTCAAAATATAAAAGCTATGAGCATTCCACCTCATAAACAAGACTATAAACGACTCTTGAACACGACAGTACGCGGCATAACGCTTTGGGCGCCACGGAAAACGACATTAGGGAATTATGTCCACGACGTCAGACCTAAGGGTCGTACCGTCGCGCTCAAGGGTCGTACCGTCGTGATCAAGAAGTTATCACCGGGTCAGAGGCCAGTGAAAGGAGACATTGCTAGGTCAATGACCTATGACAGCAGCACAGAAAGAGCGAAAAGTAAATTCCTTCATTCCCAGCGCCTCAGGAGGAACGAATCGCATGGACAAGGATAATCCGGATATCATTATCACCACTTCTTTGTAAGGTCTTACAACATTCAAGGTGAACGCACGGAACATTCCAAATGAACGCATGGAACATTCCAGGTGAACGCACAACATTCCAAGTGAGGGCACGGAGCATTCCAGAACACATGGAACATTCCAGATGAACACACGGAACACTGCAAGTGAACGCTTGGAACATTCCAGGTGAACGCAAGGAACATTCCAAGTGAAAGCACGAAACATTCTAGATGAACGCACGGAACATTACAGGTGAACGCTTAGAGCGCGACATAATTACTCCTCACACAGCACTCAGTTCTGTTGTCCCATGAACGTCATACTAACAGTAACATGTGGTGTCATAAGCTCATAATAGTGGAATGTTTTCTTGTACGTTCATACTGTCAGAAGACACGGCTATCGTAAGGTCATACTGCCCGGGAGATCCAGCTATCGTAAGGTCATACTGCCCGGAAGACCCAGCTATCGTAAGGTCATACTGCACCGAAGATTCTGCTATCGTAAGGTCAAACTGCCAGCAGGGCTGAAGCCATCGTTAGGACATACTGTTGGAAGATTTATCATAAGGTCACACTACCTAAGAGGCTGCTAATCATAGGGTCATACTGCTGGAAGACTGAAGCGGTAAGGTCATGCGACCAAGAGACAGCTATCGTAAGGTCATGCTACTGGCAGACTATCATCGCTATCCTTAAATCACACTACCGAAAAATTGTGCTATCCTGAGGTCATACTGCCGAAATCTTCTTCTTTGTTTTGAGTTTGTAGTACAAGGAAAGCTCCTGCAATAAAACTATGAGTTACTCCAAGCTTATATCACTGTAAACATTGGTTTGTTCCAAGCTCAAAAAGTACACTTTTCTTTGTCCCATGTTCTTACCATTGTACTCTTTCCTTTGTTCTAAGCTCAAACCATCGTAAAGTCGCCTTTATTCCAAGCCCAGATCATAGGAAACTTTGTTCCCAGCTAAAAACATCGTAACCCTCTGCTTTATTCTATGCTAAACATCGTATATCTCCGCTTTGCTCAAAGCTAAAAAATCCTTAAACCTCAACTTTGTTCCAAGCTAAAAACATCTTATACCTTTGCTTTTTTTTTCCCCCAAGCTAAAATCACCGTAAACCACCTTTTTTTCTTTTTCAATGCTACAAACATCGTCAACCTCCACTTTGTTCCAAGCTAAAACCATCGCAAACCTCTGCGTTGTGTTCAGGGCACACAAGGAGCAACACTGGGCACAAGCAAGTCACGTCCAGATTCCTGCCTCCTGAGGACTCGCACAACATTCTCAAACCCGCCTTGAAAAGGTGCATTTCCAGCAGAAACCCCTCATGCCCAACGGGGCGACCCATCATACGAGGGATCGACGACCCTCGACAATAACTGGACGATCATCGAGCTCGACGGGACGACCCTTGAGCGAAACGAAAAGATCCTCCAGCGCGACGGAACGACCTTCGAGCACGACGGGAAACCTTCGAGTACGACGGGTCAACCCTCGAACACAACGGAACGACCCTCGAACGCGACTCCACGACCCTCCAGCACGAAAGGACAAACCTGAGGCACGAGAGTGCGAACCATGAGCACGACGGGACGACCCTCGACCACAATGGGACGAGTCTGGCGCACGACGGGACGACCCTTGAGCTCAAAGATCGTACCGTCTGTTCAAGCAAGGATCGTACCGTCTGCCCAAAAGATCGTACCGTCGTGATCAAGGATCGTAACGTCTGCTCAAGAATCGTACGGTCGAGCTCAATGATCTTACCGTCAACCTCAAAGATAGCACCGTCGACCTCAAGCATCTTACCGTCCTGCTCAAGTGAGTTACCAATTTTGAACATATGACCAAACATCTGAGTTGTTGCTGAGGCTGATAGATTCTCCAGGTCTGCCTGGCACGCGCCCCTGTCCTATTGACGGGAACGTCTCTGCATTTTCGTTCGAATCCCCGTGTCCCCAGAGGTGTGATGCTACATCCCAGGAGGGCCAGCTACCCTCATGAAAGAGGACGCCCTTGCCTAAACCCTGATCAGCTTCTACAGCCAGTGGGGTGAGGATGTGGACAGTGGCTGGCTGGTTGCTCGCTCCAGCAGTCTCCCCTACGTTCGTGTTGGGTAAGTCGAGGAAGGTTTTTGTACACGCCTGGCGGTAATTCAGTCTTGTAATGCTGTTTAATCCCGTGTGTGACGGTGTGCACACACTGCCACCCAGCTAATGGTCACTCGCTCTAACAATTATGTTATTTTCATCGTGGGAGTCACTAGTCTTTCCCAGCTGGCTACAGGACCCGCCCATTTATCAGGATAAACAGTAGATGACTAGACGAGCGCCGTGTACCTCACGAAACATTACCCCCAGAAGACAGCATTACACATCTACCGTACTAGTTGTTATATAGTTGATCCTGGCTTAGATAGTATGATCAAAAAGTACATATTTGTATGTTAACTCTCGGTTCATGCCCGCTATTATTCAAAGGAGTCAGTACCCTATGACTCGTTACTGATCAAGCCTGACCTTGTTGACCTGACCAAGTTGCTCTGGCCCCCTAGCACTCAAATCTAAGACCTTAAACAATATTGAAAAAAAAAGTCATGTGTTTTAAACCCTCACGTTATATAAAAGTTCTGATGAATATAATTATAGTAGGATTATAATTAGAGATTTTCCTTTGATGTATAGACCTATACTCACCTTGTGAGCGCCATCTTCAGCCGTCTATCTCGCCGCTGTCATTCAGTCGCGCGAGTAACCCTGACAACACCCGAGAGTGCGCGAGGAGTGCCCTCGGCCCAGTCACGGCGGTGGGAGCCACGAGCGACGCGTCGACCCACGGCCACTGACCGAGTCAGACTGACCCGCTGTGTCCCGCTCTCTGTTCCCTCTACCCAGCGCAGTGCCGCGCCCAGGGTGTACACCCACCTCCACCCCTCGAAATTTCAGGAGAGGCGGTACCAAACACGGTGCCGACGGAGTTAATAAGGTAAGACACCGCTGACAGCGTTAATAACTCGCACAGCCGACAAAGGAAAAGCGCAATATCCTTGCAAAATTCTCAACTGAATCATATTTCCGAATACAGTCCCATTGTTAACAAGCTTTCTAAAGGATAACATACGTTTTCCTGATCACCAGGATTACCGAGACAGTGATAGGCGTACTCGAACGTTATCTACCAGAGCCTTAACAAGTGTGGCCTCATTTGAGCAGACACCGTCCATTCTCGGCACTTACATACCAAGCACAGATAGCAAACCTCTCGACACTCTTGTGGAGGAAATGATAGACATTGTTCTGGAGGAAGTGACCATCAGGAAGAAGAAACAGCCTAGCCATTTACAGGCATACAGTAAGACTCTAAGTCATGGATAATGTTTCCGCGCGTTTTGCACGGCACTTTTCAGTAAGACGCATGAATAAAGAATTCAGGATATTCCCCTGCATCCTAAGGAAATCTAACTCCACCATCCTAACCTAAGAGTATAAAACGTTTATAGACGAATATCATGACTGCACATTATTGGAAAACCACTTCGAAGTAAATTGAACCATTACTGATAATCCAACCATATGCAGTCTGGATGCACAGATATGAATCTATAACACAACCTTCCGAGCAAGATGATACAACCCTTGGATATGGATAGCCTAAACCGTGACTCAGAGTTAGGTCAAAAGAACGTTACTGTCTGTCGGTGCTCGAGGGTCCACGGCTATTTGAAGGGATTACAAAGAAATGATCAGTAATAATAATATTGAAGCAATAGTGGATGTTTCCACGGAATATGACCCGCAATTTTTTACGTAGATTTACTTTACGGAACAGGCAAGGCCTGAGGAGTGAAGTCGCCACCCAATGACTTTCTTACGGCAGACCCAGCTGGTTTTGGTGCTCCCTCAGCAACTTCTACCATCGCCTTCCCCCAGGGATCACTAGGTGAGCAATAGGCTCATCCACATGGCGGAATGAATAAATGAAAACTTTTCTATAGCCTATCTTACGCACACCAGGAATTACCTGAATATGGTTGTCGAGTGTAAAGTTCCACTAATGTAAATCAAAACAGCTGTAGATGAAACCAGTTGGTGTGTAAACTGATAAGATGTAGTTTGTGAATTGATTTAGCAGTAGTGTATAAACTAGCGCATATTTTGTGAGTACACCAATACTAGTATCGGTCCGTACTTGGGCTTACATTTTTCATCATACATACTAATTGATGTATAGCTGAATAACTTAAGTGTTCAAATTTCCGAAAGACAAAGATCGGCAATACAGTATTAACTGAAGAAGATAGGCTAAGATTACAAGACGATCTACATACCAGAGCTAAATGGTCTACAAAATGGCATACATGTCATTTAACATCACTGAATGTCATATGTTGCTAGTAGGAAACCGCAGCAAAAGACTCGATTATGAACTAATGGGCCAACAACTTCAAATTCTCCCTGCATTGTAGCAAAGCTGCCAAGAAAGCCACTAGGATGTTAGAATTCAACAACAGAAAACTTTACATACGAAACCAACGATGTGATATTGCCACGATAACTTCTAGTTGCACTCCATCTCGAATACACGTATGGAGTACAGTTTTGGACCACCACCTTAAGCAGATATTCTTTGCGTAACAAACCATATGAGGACAGACTGCAAGTTGATAACAGTATTTCAAAACACCGATACTAAAAAACGTCAGTAATGAAAATTTCTTTACTTTCGAGCTATCACTACCAAGGAGAGAAAATATATGAAAACTTAAACGTCACCATTTAATTTTGGATTGCACGAAATATTTCTTCACCAACGACATTATGGACGCGTGGAATAAGCTCCCAAGACATGTTCAGAGCAATGCTGTTAATATCTTCAAAATTAGGCGGATCATCACCTGTCACTCTCCGGTACTAATTATTTTAAATCAACGTAGTGGTATATTATGCTACTTTCTCAACCACTGATCTCGCCCTAACATTGCTGCGATAACATACCAACATTGAATAACTCGTGTCGCCTGCTTTAAGGGAACAAGAAAAAATGATTGTATCATCCATCTGTATTTGGAGTAATACAGGCATAAGTCGTGAGGCTGAAGCTCAAAGTTTATCCTTACTATTGCTTTTATAACAAAAAATTGATGGGATGCATATCTTTGGTGATGGGTTGCACGGTATATTCACGTTCATTCCACCTTCTGAATTTCCTATAATAATTTCCGTCAGGCACATGAATCCTGCAAGGTATTTCTTCTATCTGTTTTCCGTCTGGCTTGTTGCCGAATGGTGGAGAGAGCCTTTGCTATGCCATCCTTTTCTTCTACTGCTTTTATGGGGATTGCATATTTCATCTTTTATTTATCTTTCTTTTTTTAGTAGTGTTAAAGCCAGACCATTCTGCTTGGACCTTGAGTCTGTATGGTTGTGTGTCTATGTAATGTTGGAAACTGTCTAACTGTACATATGTAAACAGATATAGTTGTAGCATGTCAACTAGCCCAGCTGTAAACAATATGTCTGCAGTGCGTAAACCAATTACACTTGAACAGTAATAACTTCTGCTACCATTTCGATGTTACAATTTACAAGGTGTTGTACACACTATTCTACTGTAAATCTTCATTTACGATAAAGCTAATAGCCTAAAAACCTTAAATTAGGGTAGGTTCCCCTCCATTTTCCACGTTTTCGATGAACTAAAAAAATTAGTTTAATTGCGATATACATGTACGTGCATACTATGCTGCAATTACTAGTTTTGATTTCTTGTTAATGTTAGGTCTGCTTCCAAAATGACAGCGCATTAAAGTACGTTAATTACTAACTTCTGACGTATGTAGACTTGCTAGAATATATTGGTGTTCAAAGCTCAGATAGTGAGAGTTAATATTATTTACACTAACGAGAAAACACCATACACAAGTGATAGTTAACACTACACACTAGTAATAACACCATACCCTAGTAATGGTGTTAACACCATACACTAGTATTGGTGTTAACACCATACACTAGTATTGGTGTTAACACCAAATACTAGTGAGGATATCTACGGCATACAATAGTGATGGCGTTAACGCCAAACACATGATGGTGTTAACAATAAACTAGTAACAGTTTGAACACCATACATTGTTTTAACACCATGCTTTGGTGATGATGTTATCACCATACACTAGCGACGATGTTATTACGATACACTTGTGACGGTGTTATCATCATACACATTAATAACGGTGTTAACACCATTCACAACTGAGTGTTAACTGCATTCACTGATGACTATTAACACCATGCACCAGTTAATGAAAATGAACTGCATGTACTAACATGTAACACCAAACACAGTGTTGAGAGTTAACATCACTGTGTTGAGAACCATCTAATTCATAACGCTAACAATTAACAAAATATGGAATAATGCCATTTACCAACACTCAGTACCAACAGTTAACACCATATATACTAATGGCATATAACACCATCCACAGAGCTTACGAAATTAACATCAGACAGTGCTAAGTCAACACCATACACAGGGCTGACGAAATTAACATCAGACATTGCTGACGAAGTTAACACCATACACAGTTCTGATGAATTTAACACCACACACGTGTCCCTACCATTTCTAAAGTCTTTGAATCCCTCCTCAACTGCCATATCCTTAAACACCTTGAAAATCACAGTCTTCTCTCTGATCACCAGTA
>JAYMFT010163195.1:0-12383 GCA_038088735.1 Panulirus argus | reverse complement strand
ATATATATATATATATATATATATATATATATATATATATATATATTGTTATTTGATGGTCTCATTTGCCTGTGATGATAGTTTTGAGGTGAAATCGCAATTCGGTAGGAGCTTGGATAGTTTCATTTGACATATGATTTTTCAATACGAGCTGTACAACACTACCTCTTTCACGGACGCTATCCGCCTCACCAGGAGCAAACAATTCGTAAAGTTTTTAAATCCCATCGCCACCACACAGATTCCGTCTTGCTGGTGCCATGGCGAGGTATACACTGGCCTGACCGTTAAAGAGAAAGTGGGGGAGGGGTGCCTTATGGTTAAGGGGGGTTGTTTGTAGGCGTTTGGTCTGGGTAGCGAGATGTGTGTTCCAACTATTTTTCTTATGCTATCGTTTCTTGATGATTCTTTGATTATGATTTGATTTATGATAGGATGTGCTTTAAAGTTTCCTGAGGACAAATCAAAGTTCTAAGTATCATCAATTCAGACAGATTCAATGACGTTACGGGTAGCATAATCAGATGAGGGGTACAATATGACTGGGTTGTTAAGGTCTAGAGGGTGATCCGTTTTCTTGCAAATGTTTAGCGTTCGAAATTCTGCGGTCTCCCGTGCGTACTGAACGACGGTGCCAGTAGCATCTCTCAGTCACAGTTTTACCGGTCTGGTCAAATGTATACATCTTTGCATGCCTTACATTTAACGGCGTAAACACTCCCAATTTTCTGATAATTTTTGCCTACTTTTAATCACGATCTTACTGATATTGTTATTGTACTGGAAGGCAACATTATAAATCACTGTTTTTTAGTACCTGTCTTATATCATCTAAGTTAAGAGAATTGAGCAACACCAAACATTTAAACCTATCATCCTTTTCCATATTTTTGTTACTAGATGTAAAAGATGTCTTTCTAGGTTTCCAGTAAGCCTTGTTCACAAACCGCTTAGGATAACATAACTGCCTAAAGATACGTCTTGTATGACTACATTCGTCTACCAGTCTTATAGGATTACATATCAGTGGTGCTCTTAAAGACATGGACATAACTACAGACATTTTTACAGAAGAGTCATGGAATGTAAAGTAATGAATATAGTTCTCAGAATTGGTAGGCTTCCTGTATATCGTAAAGGGCAAATGATCAGATTTCCTAGTTATCAACACATCATGAAACGGCAATTTGCCTTTTTTTCCAATTCAGTCTTGAATTTGAAGGTGGGGTGAATGTTATACATTTCATTAAAGAAAACATTAAAACCTTGGGCAGATGGCCATAAGGACCACACATCATCAACGTATCTAAGCCAGATTTTTGGATGATTACTGATTAAGTTAGGATCTCAGTCTCAAAGTATTCCATGAATAAGTTACTGAGGATGGGACTAAGGAGAATTCTCATGGCAAGAGCAGATTTCTGTCTGTAGAAATTACCTTCATCATCTTGGAAAACATTAATGGAAATATAAAGTTCTATTAAGTCAATGAAAGTTTCTATGGGCAGGGGAAACGGAAGGCTGAGATCAGGAAATATCTTTCTTAGGCATGTAATGGGTTCTTCAATGGGGACTTAGCTAATAGTAAATTAGCAACAAAACTAATGAGTTTATGTTCACGCAAATTAATGTTCCTAGCCTTGTTTGCAGAATTTAAGCTATTAATAACATGTGATGGAGAGATTTTTCCTTGAACATGACTAAGGTGCTTAGTTTGCCATTTGCATAATTCATAACCAGAGGAATTAACAATTGGTTGAGTCTGGAGTTGAAGGTTCTTTATTCTATTACTGAGGGGACTGGATGTTAATCTGTCGCATGTTTGACTATTACTTAAAAGATCCTGAAGTTTACATCTGGAGTCCACTGTATTCAAAATCCCGAAATGACTAGTTTTATCTGATCTTGTGATATAGATATGGAATACCATTATTTTTCTTGAGATTTTCAGCGGCTCTCTGGAATCTATGTGACATGTCACTACACTTGGAAATGCTATCACAGGCCAAGGCGTTTAGAACCGAGCCAGAAAAAAAATCATATTCCTGGTAAGCGTTATTAGTGGATTATGCAATAGATTACACAGGTTTCATCCTAGGAGCATCAGCGGATTTCAAAGAAAAAGAGAGTCCAGATCCCCCCCAAAAAAATGTTTCGTCCTTAGTTAAGGAATAGGACGAAAGATTAATAATGCTCTTATCCGGGTTTGAATTCTTTCGCCCGTACACTGTTTTAAAACTCTTGTCAATTCTTCATTCCAGATGGTTCTTCTTTCTGATGATCTGGTTTCTTTGCTCGACTTCTTGCTTCACTTATGTACGTATATATAAAACGCTGACGATATGGCCTCAATTACTTAACTAGGGCACTCAGTTGCCCGTGCCATCTCAGCTAATACAAGAAGATCAATAGCTCAACTCCAACTTTTTTCCAACAGAAAAGAGCTTGTGAATATGAAATACCTTTGATGATTCAATATTCTTAAATACATGTAATACGTTTAAAAGATCCATTAGCACTTCACGTCGGCACTTACTGGTGAGGAGATAAAGGAAGATTTTGCCAATCGAGACAAAAGTCTAATAACTGATCTATTAATATTCTGAGTGCCATTGAGTTCTACACGAGGAAAGTGCTGTGTCTCTGAAAGACCTTTTTATAGAAACAACGAGTCATAATATGAAATCTATACAGTGGTATGGTTTTGGCACCCAATGGGTCTTAACTCCTTATCACGATAATACTGTCGGTGCTAATGCTTTATTCTTTATCATCTTGACCCGATGTAGTGCAATGGGGCTGATGCAAGAGCGAATCACTAAAAGCCTAAAATGATCAAATAAAACTTTTATTCAGGCGTCTACAGAAACTTTCCTTCCACCCATCTGCAAACACGTTCCTTCCATCAATTTGCAGATACGTTTCTTCCATCCAATAGACTCTCGAGATTAGTGAGAAACTGTACATAATGGCTATGTCTTCATTTCCAGGAATGACTGGAATATTCTTCCTCTTAGTGCATGTTGATAAAGGAAAAATATGAGAGTGAAAGACGTATTTCTTCCCTGGACCTGACTCGTGAAACTTCATTTAGGTATCATAAATTTCAGTTTTCATCTGGTTTGGAAAATGAAACCGGAGTTCCGTAGTGTGGAATCCAAAACTGGAACTCCATGGTATGGAAACTGACACAGGAACTTTAGGGGACTGAAAACAGCAAGTTGCTCCTCTTCCTTAGGGCTCGAAACTGAAAAAAGGGAGCTCTCGCCGTTCGGAAATAGAAGTTTTAGTGGCCAAGAGACTGAAAAAAAGGGATCCCTACCCTTCTGGAAACTGAACGAGAACCTCCTATTGTCTTGCTACCTGGAAACTGAAAAAGACACTTCCGCTATCTGGAAATTAAAACACAAACTCCTGCAGGCTGGATATTGAAAAAAGTCTCCTAAGGGTATAATGCTTTTCCCTTCGCTTCACCCAAAGAAAACCTCATAAGGCTTCCTCCATGACGAATTGCCTGGATCGCATGGCTCTGTGGCGTTGTGATTCCAGAGAATTTTCAAGTTTCGTTATTTATTCTTTAATAATTATCCTAAAGTATGAAGAATTTCAGCAAATGGTAACTTTTAACATTATAGAGTACAAATACCCGTACTGGTAATCGATTAGATAATTATCAGTTATAGGAAGATTATCAATCATCAACCTAAGTCTCCAGATAATCCTTACTGAAAAAAATTAGTGTCAGATATATATACAGTCATATTTCTTTTTTATACCTGATCGCCGTTTCCCGTGTTAGCGAGGTAGTGCCAGGAACAGACGAGGAAAGACCACATCCGCTTACATCCATTCTCAGGCTGTCACGTGTACTGCACCGAAACCACAGATCCTCATCCACAACAGGGCACCAGAGAACTTCTCATTAAATGAACAAAAAAAAAAATCATTGTTTTCATACGCATATGTGTGTGTGTGTGTGTGTGTGTGTGTGTGTGTGTGTGTAATTACCTAATTACTTTTTTGTACTGTACAGGAAGGGAGCTTTATACTTGCGGGGCCATATCTCTTGAACATCCTCGACTATCATACAACTTCTAAAATTCCTTTATGCTCTCTGGTTAGCCATGTCTCCAGCTACATTATTCCATTCATCTGCCTCTCTTATAATATAAAAGTACCTTTATATATTTCTTTTTCAAAAGGCTCTTACTTAATTTCATGTTACGTCCTCAGTTTACAATATATATACATCATGTGAAGAACTGTTCTCTGTCTATATCATTAATCCATTTTATAAGCTTAGAATCTGTGATCAAGTCACCCCTCACTTTTCTCTCTCCCAGTATTGGCAAATTCAAATTCTGTTACAAACTCAGCTCTCTCAACTTTGGCTGTTGTCCTTCTCATGACCTTCTCTACTAGATCTTTGTGCTTCTTTAGATACGACGACCAAACTTAAGAGACATATTTTAACTATGACCTTATACAGGATACGAACACTTGCTAAATATATCCTTAACAATATACGTGAAAACTATTCTAACATATACTAGCAGACAGTTTGTCTCCTTAATTATTCTCCTAATGTATGACTCTGGCAACATGTTAGGGACGATGTCGACTCCTAAGTCCCTCTGATGCCTATATCCTGCTAGAAAACAATCATGTAGAGTCCTTTTACTCTGTTCTATCCTCATTACTTTTCTTCTAATGAGGTTGAAATTCTTTAACCATGCATCAGACCAACATTGTAGTCTGTTTAGGTCACCTTGTAAGTTGATGCAATCTCCCCCGTTTTTCACCTCCCCCATGACATTTGCATCGTCTGCAGACACATTCAGGTAGGAATATATTTGCATTAGTCTATGAATTAGTGACCTTCAGGCGAGTCATTCACGTACATCAGGAAGATTAATGGTCCCAAAAGAGAACCCTGTGGCACTCTGTTGGTTTCCTTGACTCATCTGAAGAAGGCACCTCTAACATGCATCCTCTATTCCCTTCCACTGAGAAAAATCTTCGATTCATCAGAAAACATTTCCCCAATATTCCTGTCTGTAGTTCACCTTCTTAATCAACCACCCATGCGGCACAGTGAGGAATGCTCTTTGGCAGTCCAGATGAATAAAATCCACTCAGCTTCTCCCTTTTTTTTTTCCTGACACTGAGCATACTCTCTTGTAGATCTCTGTTTTGGTGCGAGTGACCTCCCTTCCCTAAAAAGCATGCTTTCTCTCCCTCAGGTGATCTCTCCTCCGTAGAAAGTCAACCCCGGCTTTCTAATCGTCTTTTCTAGAACATACACACCACACTCGTCAGTGAAACTGGTCCTTTCTTCAGCGCCTGTTCCTTGTCTCCTTTCATACAGACGGATATGACGTTTGCTCTTTTCGACTCCAGTGGCACTTTGCCTTTCTCCAGTGATATTTTGAACAGCATTTCAAGAGGTTTGTCTCGTGTAACTACATACATCCTCAGAGCATAGGGTGACATTTCATCATTGGCTATGAGCCTTACATGGGTCAAGACCTTTCAGTATTCTGTTAATACATTTCTAAACATCTCAGTGTTTTCTAAGATATTCTGCCCTATTTCATATAACTGGTATTAAGACTATAGTGTCTTCCACTTTGGAAAGACTTCTGGACTTGTTCAGTTCCTCTCATATCTTTATTTCATCTTCTACAGTTGTGATTAGTCTGTTAGCTGCACTCTAACTGATGCATGATTCCTGATGAATTTATGGAAAAGTCTTGGAGTTTCTCCTGCCTTATCCAAAATATTCTTTCAAAAAATTTCTGTGCTCCTCTTTTCTTATACTGCTATACTTGGTACTTACTCTCTTATCACTTGCAAATGCTGGTTGGCTGGAGTTCCGCACATCTCGAAACTCCGCTACTTCTGGAACCTTTTATTAAATTATTTCTTCCTAATCCCTGTAAGGCTAAATATCTTAGAACCTCTCACCACAAAGCCCTGATTCCTGGCTACTGTGAAAGCTATTTCCAAAGTCTACGTTACCACAGAAATTGTTGGGAGTTGTGTAGTGTCCACGCGCAGAATTTTACACTCCTGTTGCCCCGTTTCTTGGCTCTGTGTATATGAACCAAGTCCTATTTGCAGGCGCACACAAACGCACACACCAACGTGAACCAGGTACCCAGGGAAGGGTGAGTACATGGACTGTGTGTTGGCCAACTGCAGCGTCCAGGATTCGAACCCATGCTCTCACGACAACGGGCTGAATCAAGGCTACTATATCGCTAACCCCTCCACCACGGAAGCCCTGTGTGTGTGTGTGTGTGTGTGTGTGTGTGTGTGTGTGTGTGTGTGTGTGTGTGTGCAAGAGACCTATAGTTACTAAAGCTGTAATCAGGCTTAATGCAGATGCGAGTGCAGTCAAAGGAACTTATTTTCAATCCTCGATCCTCTTCAGAGCGGCTTACTAAACATCAACATAAAGGACATCAACCCAAATGAGCTTCGTTAAACGAACCGGAACTCGTGTTCAGCGAGTGGGACGGAGTGGGAACGTCGGGTTAGAGAGGCAGGGATAAAGTGAGTGAAGGACTGAACAGACAGCAGAAGATAGTGAGGAGGTATGATCCCCGTGGGGAATTATGGAAGGAATGAGCGTGAGGTTGTTGGCAGCGAAGACAAGAACGAAGGAATGGAGTGGGTTGCGTAGGGGAGTTGAGGTTCCTGGCTGGTGGAGTGTTCTTTTTTATGCAAATCCCGTCTCTAACCAGACGCGTTCTGACCTTCACAGGTGGTGAATGGTGTGTGAGAGGCGTTTTAGAGAGAGAGAGAGAGAGAGAGAGATAATGTCTTCAGGCACTCCTTTCTCGTGCTATTGCTATCAGCGCAAGCGATGATGACGACGTGTCTCATGTGATGACAAAAGTGACGCAAATGATAATGGGATGACGCAAGTATTGACGATGTGACGCAAGCAGTAATGGCATGACGCATGCAAATGATGATCTTACACAAAAAATGATGATCTGGCGCAAGTAACGATACTATGACCCAAGTATTAACAATATGACGCAAGCAGTGGCTATGTGACGCAAACAATGATGATCTGAGAAAAGTGATGCTTTGACGCGATCGATAGTGATTTGCCTCAAGAGATATGATATGGCGTTATAAATCGAAATATGGTGCAAGCAATGATGATCTTACGCCAACAACGACATGGCACAGGAAATGATGGTATAGTGCAATCATAATGATGTAACCACGCAAGGAATGATATGGCCCAGGAAATGACGATGTTATGCAAGCAATGATGCTACTACGCAAGCGAGGATGATGCCATGCTCCTCTGAAGATGCGAGAGCCACGTAAAAAAGAGCTATAAAAAAAAGATGGCCACTACTCTGTTGCAGGAAATTTCATGACTTTTATGAATCTCTTGACTCCACGGCGCTCGGATCTTTCCAATATCTCGACTCCCATCAACCACACATGGATGACCAAGGCAGCACGTACGTCTTTACACACAACTGGACCAGGTGGGAAGTGGTACCGAAGAACCCTACGAGGTACCACCACCACCTCACCTCGCCTCGAGTAATAACCCCAAGTACACAGAAGCGCCGCCGCCTCCTCTCATCTTCGAACACCATTGATACGTGATCGCCTTAGAGTTCCACAGGCGCGTGAAACCCCAGTTCGAACATCACTGACGACTGAGGAAGCTAAAACCGCTTCCAGGAGAAGACAACACGATGGACCCCTCAGCCGACTGCCAGTCAGTTCTGTAGTCTCAAGGAGCATATTTCTCTCGAGATTGGCCAGACGGTGAAGTTTGCCGTGAGGATGCACAAGTCCAAGGAGCCGTCACCAATGGAGAAGACGGCAGACATTCACGCTAAGGGAATCAAGCGTATGACTGTTGTTCGTATCAAATATACGTATGTCTGTGAACGTGCCTTCACGATATGTTTCTTTGCTTTAAAGGTTTATATAGATACGTGTAACGTTGCAGTCGGTCATATTTAGAATTTCATATAGGTTTTTGATAAATGAGTTGCCTCTAACATAAAGAATTTATGTGCAGAGGCACATTTGTCCCTAAGGAACTTCTCTTTTCTTAATTGGAGATAGATATATAGATAGATAGATAGAGATAGATAGAGAGAGAGAGAGAGAGAGAGAGAGAGAGAGAGAGAGAGAGAGAGAGCAGAAGAAGAAAAGGATAGCAAAGCAAAGACTCTCTCCACCCCTCCACTTCTGGCAACACGCCGGACTGAAAACAGGTGAGAAATAATACCTTGCAAGATCAATACGCCCGAAGGAAAATTTCATAGGAAAGTCATAAGAGAACAAATGAATGGGTCATTCATCCTATCACCAACGACATGCATCCCTTCACTTTTTGTTGTAAAGATAATACTAAGGAAAAATTTGAGGTCCAGACTCACGACTTACTATTCCCATATCTTTCCTGATGGTGAAGAACGATGCAATAATTCTTACTCTCTCAAAGCCGGTGACATGGGTTAATCAGTGTTATTATGTTACCGCAACATCGCTAGTTAGAGATCAGTGGTTGAGAAGGTAGCCTGGTATACCACAGCGTTATGATGACTGATTGAATGAATCACTCAATACAGGAGAGTGACAAGTGATGATCAAGCCTAATTTTGAAGATATTAAGGGATTTCGTATAGAAAGAACATGTCATGGTAGCTTATTCCACTCACCAGTAATGTCGTTGGTATAGAAATATTTCGTACAGTCTAGATTAACTCGGTGACCTCTAAGTTTTAGTCCATTTCTCTCGTTGGTAATGTTGGGGATACCGTAAAGAAATTTTCGATATCGACGTTGTTGAATCCTCTGGGTATCTTAACACATGGTAGCAATTTACCCCAGAGACGCCTCTTGCTTAGGGAACACAAGTTTAATTCTTGTAGTATCTCTTCATACGGCTTGTTACGCAAGTAAGGAATCAATTCAGTTACTCTTCTCTGCAATACATCCAATTTGAGAATATCCTTGCGTAAGGAGGGGGCCCAAGACTGCACTGCATATTCAAGTTGTAGTCTAATTGGAGTCTCTGTTAATATGTCCTAAAATCTTGTTTGCCTTGTTGGCAACTTCATTACGATGCTGGAAGAATTAGAAGTTGTGGGACACCGAACACTAGATCCATCACATTAGGAGCGTCCTCCATCTTGTGGCTCATCAGTTCATAACCGAATTTTTTCATTGAGGTCTCCTACTTGTAACAACTGACATTAATTGACGTTAAATGACATTTGCCATTTCCTAGACCATTCAGCGATTTTATCCAGATCCTATTGCAAACTTAGCTTATCTTTTTCCGTTAATATGGCACTGCCAAAATCTTGTGTCATCTGCAAATCTGGACACGATGTTATCTAGCCCTACGTCAATACCGTTAATGAAATCGATGAAAAGTATGGGTTCAAGTACGGAACCCTGGGGAACTCCAATCGTCACAGGTGACCACGGTGATGATTCCCCATTCATTACGACTCTCTGCATCCTATCACCTAACCGGGCTTCTGTCCAATTTTCTATGCAACCAGTAATCCCCAAGGCCAGGACTTTATGCGTCAATTCAACGTGGGGAACCATTTCGAAATGCGTTCTGGATGTCCAAAAATACAGAAGGGAAAAGAAAAAGATAACTTGAGTTCAAAGTTGATACATGTCACATGTTATTAAAGTCACTGTACATATAACAAGAACATTCACTGTCTTGCAACTCAGAAGGGTGATTCTTATTCGATAATGAATCCAAGATTTTCCTGTTTCTTCAGCAATATTGGAGCTGCAGGCCGCAAATACCCTTCATTATTTTCAGAACCACGAGCTTTTTGAGCACTCCCGGTGTCATCATAGCCATTCTTAAACTGGTTCTATCAGCGTTGCTATGACCCATGAACGGAGAGTTAAAACAACGTTACCAAAGAGCCACAAGTCCAAATTATCTCCAGCGTTAGCAGGACCACAGGGTCACCTTGGGAAAGAGAGAGAGAGAGAGAACTTCTGTTAGCGTCAGCAGCAAGGTTTAGGGACACCAGCCGCATGGGCCGTTGAGAATACGAGCAACGCCTCGCTGAATGGGAGGACAAGCATACCACTGCAGAGATATTTTCTTAAAACTCATTTCTTTTCGTAGCGGACATCTGTTAGGTATAAGCGGATTTCGAATCTTTCTTAGGGATCCCTGTATGTTATCAAGGGATTCCATCTAACTCTCTGTGAGACTCGGTGAGGATCTGATGGATATATATATATATATATATATATATATATATATATATATATATATATATATATATATATAAACGTTTTTCTTAATCCGGATTATTAACGTATGTGACGATTTGTCAATTAAAGTGGCTGAGAGCTGTACTACATTTACGTTTAAGAACAGACTTGATAAATACCTCGTTTCAAGTCAACTACTTGCATTATTTATGCCTCCATAGTCACAGTGACAATTTTGCAGGTTATTCTCTCTGTATACCTCTATGCCTTATAAATTCTACCCTCTAATCTGTGAGTTTCTGATTTCTGCCATTATCACAAACAACTTCGAAAGGACCCAGTGGGCTGTTGCTGTTCGAGTTCCTTTTATATTCTTTGTATAACGACGGTGCTGTAACGAAGGTGCTGTAATAATGGTTACCGTAAAGAAAGGCGCCGTAACGAGGTAGCCATAAGGAAGTTGGCGCAATAATATTGCCGTGCTGAACCTAGTGTCTCAGGCGGTGCCATTCAGGTCGGATATGACTGCCATCGATCCTCCGGGAACTCCTTTTTCCCTCACTCCATCATCCAATATCCCCAACAATACCTTTTTTTCTTCTCTTTTCCATCACTTTATGTTTCCCCTCCACCACGTCGCCACCACTGCATGACTACCACTACCATCACCAACGCCACTGTCGTTTCAACCACCATAGCTACCAGTATCACCACTACCGCCTTCGCTCCAGTCACCACTACCACGGCAGTCACCACCACTACCAATATTGCAGCCACAACCAACCAAGCCATCGTCATGGCTACCACCACAGCCACCATCAACACGACCACTGCTACCACAACTACAGTAATCACAACTACCACCACCACCACCATCGCTTCCACCTCCATTATCACCACTACTACCACACTACCACTACTAACCACTAACTACTACTACCACTAGAACCATCGCCTTATCTCCATCACAACAATATCCACAAGCCTTCCCCCACCAAGACAACTACCACCACAATCACCTCACCTTCAACAGCAACGCTACCACAATCATCATCTCCAACACCACCATCACCACCACCACTACCCTTATCCCTACTGTCACCACTATTACCACCTGTCATGACCACTACCACATCAACCACCACCAGCAAAGCCACTGCAAACCAAGAACATCACCACTGCAACCATCAACAACTTTGTCATCCTGAATATTGTGTTTAGTTTTCGATCGTCCTACTTGTGGAGGGAGTACAGCGTCGAGCTCCAAAGATGGTTTTAAAAGAAACAATTTAATGGGAGCCAAGTAAACGACTTAAATCTATCAAGCTTAGAAGAGAGAAGGTTAAGAGTTGATCTAATACAGGTATTCTGAATTATCAGAGGCTGATAATCTCAATGTAACTGGTACTAATCAGAGGCTGATAATCTCAATCTAACAGGCTACTTATGGACAGATTCGTCTGATTCGACTCGTGGTAATGGAGACATACATGCTCGTGGGCAGCCGTTTGACCTCAAATGAGGCAAAAAGTACTTTTTCTTCAACTGGATTGTTTTAAAAAAGGACTAGATAAGTTTAATAATAATTTCGATCAATTTCTTTTTTATTTTTCAGCTTCTGTTCCACGATTAACATTATTTTTGGTCTCTTAAGACAAATGAATAATCGGTGGGTGTTTCCCTCTGAATCATTTGTTATGCCATCTCGCTCTCGTCACAACGATCTGTGAGATCCTCTTTGTCTTTCACTGTCTCAAACAGCTTCGACAGGACCCAGTGGTCTGTTTCTGCTTGTATACGTCCGCATTTCTTTTGTATCCTTAATGTACGCCATTAGCGTCACCACCACTGCCGCCGCCACTAAAACCAACTAAATCACCACCGCTACCTCCAACACCATGTCTCCCACCACCGTCACCATTATCACCACCACCATCGGCAACACCGCCTTTGTGGAGCGACAAAAGGAAATGTCGCTACACTCCTTTTATCTCGCCGACTTTTCTCTCCTTTAATCATCCGTCTCCATTTTCCCTCATCCAGTGATATCCTCTTTCTCTCTTTCTTCTCCTCCCCCTTCTCTCCCTTCTCTCTCTCTCTCTCTCTCTCTCTCTCTCTCTCTCTCTCTCTCT
>JAYMFT010163184.1:0-12383 GCA_038088735.1 Panulirus argus | reverse complement strand
ATATAATGATAATACAGGTGGGGAGGAATAACAGCTTCCCGCTCCATCCCTCACAGTCGCCTTCTTCAGCATGCAGGATATATATATATATATATATATATATATATATATATATATATATCGAGTGTGGTAAGCCCGTAGTTTACGAGTTTCAGATTCGTCTCCATTATCAACAAACGAGTTGAGGCAGTATCGGGTCAGGTGAGATCCACCGTTTCTCGTCCGATGTCAGTTCTTATTATGGTCTCTGGGGGATGATATTAATGCTGGCGGACCCTCATGCATACCCTTCCACGGGGGCACTTCCCTAGGATCTTCAGGGCAGCCACAGGGCGCAGGGTGTAAGGACTCGCTCGCGAGGTCTTCGTCAGCATTGAACTGGCGTTCAGTAGTCTCCAAACAAGAAGAAGAGGAGGAGGAGAAGAAAAAGGCGGTCGTTTGGATGGGTAGGAAGAAGGGTAGTTATCAGCATTTCGAGCATGTTAATGTAACTTGTCGTTGGTGTAGTTTACCGGGGTTTACACAGCTACAGAAGAAAGCTCGTGTCTTATTGTATACGTTCCCCTAGACATCGATTGTCCGTGATTTTCCTCCTCCTCCTCCTCCTCCTCCTCCAACAACAACGACTGTCCGTGATGTCCCATCTCCTCCTCCAACATCCACTGTCCTTGACATGTTCCTCCTCCTCCTACCCAGCACCAGCTGTCCGTGATGTTTCTCCTCCTCTTTCTCGAACACCGACTGTTCGTGGTGTTCCTCCTCCTCTTTCTCGAACACCGACCGTCCGTGGTGTACCTACTCCTTCTCCTGTTATTGCGGCAGCGCCACAAGGAGTGTCTTTCGCCCTGCCCAGCTCTCGTACTCATAAGGAATTCATGTGTTGATAACTCAGCCAGACAGGGAGTAAGAATTCGCGATTTTCAGCTCCCTTAACCTCCCGAGCGGGACGATACGACCCCCCTGGGTACAACGGCGTGGTCGTACCGTCGTTCCCAAGGGGGTTAACACACACACATGGATGAAAGTCCGGAGACTGACTGTCTGTCTTGTCTAGCCATCCATTATCATTCCTCCGTTCCCCAAAATCCACTTGGGTGGAACGGGTACGTACGTACGGCCTTCGCACATCACACACACACACACACACACGTCCTTATCCCGTATCCATTGTGTTTAAGGTGAAACGCGAACCTCCACATTTAGAAAAGCATTCCTCTTTTTCACTTTACACGCCAGGTTGATTTATTGAGCGAAGCCTTATTCTTTCATAGCACTTCCACACACATAATACTTTCTTTGCGTCCAGCGTCCGATCATTCTTCAAAAACATCTCCATCCCCAATCGCCAGCCCCTATCAGTTATCGTAATACTCCTGTCAGCCTCTTCTGAGGTCTTTATTGCCTCCTTGAATCTTTTCCTATAAAGTTTACGTATCTTCTTGACCAACCTATGATCTACCTAAGGTCCTTCTCAATCTTTTTTATCATTTCACGGCAGAATTACGTGTTTGTTTGATCCTTGCAGGCGCTCCTAGTCAGATTTTGCCAATGTTTGGTTCAACGCCGTGGTTGAAAAAGAATTCCTTCTTCTTAGGACAGACACATCAATTTCTTGTTAAGACAGTACGATGTCTGTTTTGTTTCTCAGGTTCTGAATGTATCAGGGCCCGCTTAGGGGCATTTTCGCCCCTCTAGTGAGTTCCTCACGCCACATAACCTTCTTACATTTCATCTGTTTTCCCAATTCCAAGGAAACTCAGCAAATTATCCATCTTTGGTACTATTCTTTTTTTCTTTTCTTCCCTCTGCTGTATTATATGTATACACTCGGGTTTCACAGTCATGCATCTGTATGGAGGCCGGTGCTCCTTCGTGTATGCTTCTTGGAAACTCTGAGCTCAGATTTCGTCCATTCTCCAGAGCTTTCAGGCCACCAGCGATTTTTCTTCCTTCCACAACTCTTTTCCTTTCATTTTCAGCTCCCCCACTGCCATCCTCCCTGAATTCTGTTCCCAGATATTTAACGTGCACGACTTCCAGACCCACATCATTGTATACTGACTTCGCAGTCTCATCTCCCTTCCTTTTACCAAAGAAACTTGCGCCGCTTCCAGCAGCAGCATCATCCTACATACGCCTTGGTACCGGCCCACCATGTTCTCTGCCCATCCCTTTTTCTGATTTATCTGACGACGCCGCACCATCCGCAAACAACAACCGCGGTAATTGCCGTCCATTTTCTCCCTATTTAAGTATCGCGCCACAGACCCCTTCCACCTCCCTCTGATCTCACGCAGAGTCCTATCCATAAAACACGTTGATGACCAAGGTGACATCACCACACACAAACCTAGACGCAACTACCTCATTTCCTTCCAACCACCCACTCGCACACTCACGTACTCTTTACACAAATACAACTTCCATTACAAAACCCCTTAGCACCATTCAGAAGTCTTGCATACGGGCCATACAGAGTTGGAATTTCCCAACCTAAAGTCTTCAGATTTCAAGTTAAAATAACCTAAAAGCTTAGGATTGTCACACCGAAGATTGCGTTACGACTGTTGGCGAGTCTCATGGAAGAATGTATTGTGCGGTAATTGGCGACGAGGATTCTAGTCCGCCCTCCCATCCCCCTAAACTGCCTGCATCTCTGGCTAGCTTAAACTAACGCCGGGTCATCGAACCTCCGTGTTATAACAACTGTTTGTCCAAATATAGTAACCGAGTACCGCTGGGTGTTTAGGTAAAACCTCCGTTGTTTGCGTAAGGCCCAGCAGTAAGTAAATACAAACTGGCAGAGCGGAGCTCTTTTTTGCAGTGGCAGTTTGGTCGTTCTGCGGTGGTGCGCGCATTTCTCCTCAGCCCCAAGCCTCGAACTATGATCCAGATGATTTAATCAGTGGTAACTTTGCAGGACTGAAGTGAAGCTGTGACTCTTTGACACTTGATTACATTAGGAAAAGGGCGACAGTGTCCATGAATTAGCTGTGAAGATAATGTGCGCTTGCTTCCTCAATAGCTTCTGTATTGTTACCGACCTTTCAGATAATTTCTTGGCTTGACCTGACACTTTTATACCTTCCAGTAACCCATTAGAGTCAACATAGCTAATTATTACAGGTTTCTAATCAATATCTCGTCCACTGCTCACTCCTTTGGTGAGGTAAGGCTCCTGCTGTCCATGGCTGCATGCGCTAGTTTCAGTAGCAGGAAAATGTATAGTCCTTTGGAATGAAAAGTTCTTGGACGAGACAGTACTACCGATGATACAGCCTCACCAAAAGCGACTCTTCACTCCCTCGGTCTGTTACAACTCCCGGATCAAGAATGCATCAGGTATTCAAAAACATCTTGACTGTGAGCATCATCTGAGAGAGTCATGGTACGGTATAAGACCCGTGAGCACAGAATTACCCCATAATTAAGATTCATGTCAATGACAGAGCCTTCATACCCAAAAGGATCGTTTCCCGCCGTAGTGTTGGGTCGTTCTCGCCGTGGTCATCGGGTCAGAACTGCAATAAATAGCGAATGATTGACCTGAAGCTCATAACTGGTGGAATATAACAGTTATCGTCAAAAATGAAAACTTCAGGATCATTTGTGTGACTCCTACAGCTTCAAGACTGCACTCCACGCACGAGAAGGGAAATGATTAACGCATCTGGAGCCAGAAGGTCCTTGAAGAGACTGTATTCCTCTCCGTCCATTGATGATGATGTGGAATTGCCGGCAGAGTCCGGTAACACCAGATTATTAATGCAGGATATATATATATATATATATATATATATATATATATATATATATATATATATATAATGTATATATAAAAAGAAGGTAAAACGATAGAAAAGGCTAAAAAGTAAAGAGAGAAAAGGAAAAGCAGTCGGAATTGTTTCGGATGATTTTGTTTTTTTGCCGCTGCCAGCAATGGTTGATTGTCCTAACGCAAGTTCATCCCGTGAGCTGTGGTAGCACAGGAGGATTACAGAGGTCACAAAAGGGCCCTTTGTCATGCCCCGGGGGGCGAGATGTTTAACATAAGTTCATTTATAAGCTAAGATTTTTCTTTTTTTCCAAATAGTATGCTCATCTGTTATATGCAAATATTGGATACAGTCTAAATTTCGGACATTAACAATAAGGCGTTTTGCTGTTTGTTGGGGGATTTCTATGGACCAGTCGCTAAAAGGTTCTGTTTCCTAACAAGTGAAGACATTGCTTAGTGTATGCCCACACCTCCGGCCACAAACTGTACAGTTCATATGATTAACTTCGAGTGAGTCAGAGGTCCAAAAATACGTATGTATATAGTCTAAAGTCAGAATGGCAGTAATATAACCAAGCCTATGCCCGATAGCCTAGCTTATGCCGGATAGCCTAGCTTATGCCGTGTAGCCTAGCTTATGTCCAATACTTATACATAGCCTAGCTTTGCAATTCACACGATTAACAGCTCCAAATAAGCCACAGCACCGGTAATACTTATTAGCTTAGCCTGTTCTTGTAATAACAACATCTTGGGGTCTAATAATCTTGTCACTTTCTCCACACCAACTGTACTTAACAGACGTCGTTGTCTTAAGAAACTGGATCTACTTAAGCGCCTATTTGCACACGTCTGCATCCTTCAGATATCTATATTAGTTCCTTGCTGATTATATAGTTTTTGCACCTCTAACTTAAAAAATCCAATACTGTGTTCAACAGCCTTATTTATTAGACTAGTGCAATGTGGCCGCAGCATCGACTGATGCATTATCCCCTCGGAGACTTATGTGAGAAGGAATTCACAACAGTTTGCTTTGAATTATTTTACCAGTATTGCGCACACATCAGTGCCCGGCCTCAGAGACAAGCGTGTTGTACATTCTGTTTTCAAGGTATTTATGGCAAGCAGTGATGATAAGAGAATCAAAGATGATTAAATTGTCTTTGAATGTGGTTTGAATTTAGTTGGAAACCCGTCCTTCAAAGAGGGTCGAGTTGTAGCTGTTAGGAAAGACATGGGATTCTAAAGGAGTTCCAAAGCTCAGCGGTGTAAGTGAAAAAGCAAAACATTACACAAATATCAACATTTCAGGAATTTGCCTAAGTCGTAATGCTGGTCAGCGATCGGAAAGGGGTGGGGGGGGGGGGGGGGAGGGTTCAGTTGATATATAAAAGCTGTTAAACGGACGCCTCAACCCTTTTGGAACTGTGTCCAAATTGTTCCTTTTTTGCGATTTCGGTACCATTAGAAAGTTGGCTCTGGATCGAATAGCTTCCATTGTTCCAGCCTCTGATATAAGTAATTCAGTAGATTCTTCGGTAAGGCTAACGCAATATGAGTCACCGAGGCCAACCTTGATAAAATTAACTTTTTTGCAACGAAATTCCATTGTGATCGGCAGCTCATCGCCTGGGCATGAAGCCCTTCTATAAGACCTTCGTTATCATCAAAAGTTAAAATAGATGGTTCAGGTACAGCAATTCCACTTCATTGCGATACAGGGGGATATCCAGCGATCGCCGAGGTTATCTTTTTTATGACTGAATCCAGAAGACAAATTAGACGTACTGAAGAAGCAATCGTTGAGATGGTTTGTTCGTCCCCTTCCCCATACCGCCGGAGCTCCGAATGACGTGCTCTTCTTTTCCACTCGCCCATTGTCGTATAAATCTTCCAATCAAGACTTGCAGACTGAATGGTGGGCAGGGGACCCTCATGACTTGTCTTAGTCGCCAGTTTTGCGTCTGAAATGAACGTGGTAACATTTTCTCATATGTTGGGTAATGGATTTCGCTTCTGTTTTCGAGTGGGCGAAGAGTCCACAGATGAAGCAAGTCCAACTTTGTTTTTGAGAGTTCTCGACATATTTGAAATCTACGAAGAAATGACTCCTAGTAATGATCAGGTCTATACATGCATGTCTCTTGAATGATGCCAGAAAAAGAATGATAGAATGTGCCGAACGAATGGCTCGGAAGTGCCCATGCCTTCGAACATACTTTCCAGGAATTACAGAACTCTCTATGCAGCTCAAGGCACTCCAAAGGCCGGCGTTTGGCCGAGGAGAAGAATATAACCATAATAATGCCATCTTATTTTCTAATCAATCTATGCCTTTATGTCGCATGTTATTGACTTGAATCAGTTCCATGTCTTCGCCCAAAAACTCGCGTATATGTCTGAGGGATCACCCGCAGTGACCCATCTGGACTTGGCTTACCTAATCACCTGTTTCCCAACCACACCAACGACCTTCGCCAGCGACAGTTAAGGTGTAGAGTAACGAGTCGAGGTAACCTCGGACGCGGAGCCTCGCTTGATAGCCATAATTGTCGACCTTAATTATTGTTGTCCCAGGGGTCATAATAGCAAGCGTATTAACCATCTGGTTAGGTCTGTTTACTTGATGTGTTGGGCGTCTGTCTTACCAACGCCAAGTTATTCATCATTAACATTTTTTTTCTTATCGCTTTTTGATGCGGAAGTCTTAATAAACTGTCGAAGGGCCTTGCAAGAGCCCCTGCGGCTTCGCGTGAGCACCGTCAGGGACTGCGTAGCCCGAAGACGGGAGGCGCGAGGACATAAAACATTTTAATTTGTCAGGCGAGATGCCATCAATGGCCACGCCGTGGCAGGACCCAGCCAGCCCCGGTTGCCGCAGACTGCTCAATTTAGACTAAGGAGCAGACGTGACGAAGTGTTCGTACGTGTGTGTGTGTGTGCGTTTGTTTGTGTGTGTGTGTGTGTGATCCAGTACTTTTCGCGACGCTTCATCGCCACCGCCTCCCGCCCACGCCCGCCTCCGCCCACGCAGCGCCCACAGGAGCAGCGATATCGCTATATGGTCATTAGAGGTATGCAATCCGTCAGTTTCAAGCCCTGTGATTTAAGCATGTATGGTTCCGGACTTGTATGTAAAGGGTTGTGTTTCATTAAGATATGTATGCAAATGTGCGCATCTATGCATGAGGAGGAGGAGGAGGTGGATGAGGGCAGGTGTGGGGTTTAGTTATAGGCTGGGTGCCTGGTCCCTGGTGTGGAGAGCTACTGCTACCTCTCCGTTCAAGCTACCACCCCTGCTGTTGATGCTGCTGCACCACCCTCACTGAGGAGGAGGAGCAGCAGCAGCGGCAGTAGCAGCAGCAGCAGCAGCAACAGCAGCAGTAGCAGAGGGGAGCCGCAGGGGTGAGTGTGGGAGAGGGACACTATCTGTACGTCATCTTTACCAACGCGTTTGGCAGGTTCGGCACCTTCCTGCCCCTGAGCCTTTCAATTATTATGAAGCGGTGGTCAGACAAGCCGGCCTCCGGGCCAGCCCCATCATCTATTCCATCACCAGCAGCCCAAAAGACCTCCCCGGCCTCACTTTAGGAGAGGGAGGGGTATGGGTGGGGGAGAAGGGGTAGGAAAAAAAAAATAACGCACTGTACCTGTTTTTTTCTCTATCTCCGTATTCGTCCAGGACACCAGCAGCCCACGCAGTA
Organism: Panulirus argus; assembly: GCA_038088735.1. Classification (NCBI taxonomy): domain Eukaryota; kingdom Metazoa; phylum Arthropoda; class Malacostraca; order Decapoda; family Palinuridae; genus Panulirus; species Panulirus argus. The sequence continues at coordinate 4,898 of JAYMFT010163184.1, read as the reverse complement.
CGTAATGAGGGAAAATGTGTAAATTATAAGTTTTTTTTTTTGGAGGTAGTAAATGAGAGGAAAGTGTTGGAGGAGGAGGAGGAGGAGGCTGTAGAGGACTGTGTGGGGTTTGGGCTGGGAGTACACCAGTCACACACACACATTCACACACGATGGTCCTCCTCAAGTGCGTGTAACGTATCATTCGTAGGAGGAGGAACGGGAGGCCGGTCCCCAGGGAGCTTGTTACACGCCTTAATAACACCAGCCAGGGAGCTATACGACCTGCTGCTTAAGCTGGCCACCACGTCGTAGCCAAGGATATGGATGTATGTTGTTCTTTTTTGGTTTTCTCGTCGAACCCAAATGAGATATGAAGAGTTTTCCGGGCCTGGAGAAGGAGGAGGAGGAGGAGGAGGAGGGTCTGACTAGTGTGTGTCTTGCGTCGAGGTCGTTGCGAGTTCGACGGTGATAGACGTCGAGGTCATATAGATCCGACGGTGACGGACGTCATGTGGGTTTGACGGTGACGGACGTCAAAGGCGTGTGAGTCCGACGGTGACGGACGTCGAAATGACCATGTGGGTCCGTCGATGGTGGACGCAAGTCATGTGAGTCCGACATGGCGGAATCATTCGCATCAGTGTCTCCTCAACACCTGACTCACTCATTCATCGTCAGCTTTAGGCCTTCCTCCCTACCCACATCCATTACTCGAGCCTTTAATTCTTCTCTCAAATCTTCCTTGTATATTTTCTCTAAAGCGTTCACCTCATCCTTACCCCTTGACGTCTTTGTATATCTTCTTTCATCTTTGCATACGTGAATGACTTCGTAGATCACGCGAGTGATAATGATGTTCGTCTCTTATTGTATGAATTTTTCTCTATTGTCCATTTGTCCATTTATCATTTTTTTTTCTGTGCCTTGTCTTAATCACCGCGTTTTCGTGGTGGGTGTCACATCGCCTACGGGTCTTGTGCCTTTGCATGTTTGACGTATGCGACAGATTCTGGTTCAATGATCTACACAAGACGACCATTAATATCCAACACACAGTGTATGCGCTTGGTTACCAGGGCTGAGCGCCTGAGGCCAGGTCTGCTTGTACAGATCTGGTGTGTGTGTGTGTGTGTGTGTGTTTGTGTCTGTGTGTGAGGATGTTCTTGCTCTTCAGCTTCCGTCTAGCCCCTGTGTTCCTTCCTCGGGCATCGTCGCAAGAGTCCCTCGGGACGACTTCATCAGCCTCGGGGTGATTTTTTTCCCTTGATACCGTAACCTCCTAGTGGTGTACAGCGATTAGAACGAGGTGCTGATAGGCCCAACGCGTCGAGGTGGAGCACCTGTTCGCGTCTGCAAGTAACGCATTACGCGCGTGAGATACGCACGCTCTCCGTGATAGCTTACATCCCACCAGACGGCGCTGAATCAGGCGTTTACACCGTCGTCTTCCCTCCCCCGAAACAAGTTATCACGCCACAAACCGTCGGGGTTGTGGTGCCCCCGCCCCGCCCACCTCGCCCCGCTAGGCGCTCAACGATTCAATTTGCTCGGCTTCAGCGACGGTAATTGTCCGAGTGCTAAACAGGCCGTAAGCTACCGGTGGTCGGACGCCGCTGCTGCCTGCCTCCCGCCTCCCATCTCCCATCCCCTCCCCCCCCCATCCCACCCCAAACGTTAAGGTTAGTAGGTTTTAGCAAATTGGCCCGTTTGGTGAGGTGTGCCCTCTGATACGGTCGTGTGATTGGTGGTTAGTTCATGTTATAGCGCCTTCCACCACCCCGCTCAGTGATTGGTGTAGGTTGTTGGATGCCCTAAAAACACACACACACACACACACACGTGATGAGTTAGGGGGCTGGCTGGCAACCTTGCAGCGCGCGAGTGAGAGTGAGAGAGAGAGAGAGACGGGCTATTAACGTGAAAGGATTAAATGAATATACCCCTCCTGGGCCGAGCCTCCACACATGGCACGCTAACAAATGAATGGTCATTTATATGATCTGGAGCCGTCCTCCTCCTCTTCCTCCTCCTCCTCCCTCACCTTGCTTCGTTGCGCACTCCACGGGGACCGGCGGCGGCGGCGGAGGACGAGCACGTCCATGCCTTTAAACCCCACCTTTATTTATGCACTCGAGGTTCATGGAGGGTCACATACGGGCTGCTGCTGCTGCTTAATGTATATCGCTATATTAGTCTGCAATTACTCCTCGGAAAACCCACGGGGTTGCTTAAGGAACGGAGTGGATATGCAGAGGAGGGGGCCCAGCCGTGTTGAAAATGGGCGGACTCTTGAGGAAAGAATCGTCGGCTTTGGGTGCGTCGAGGAGGAGGGAGGAGGAGGAGGAGGAGGAGGCTCCTCCTCGCCCGCAAGATGGTGTTGATGAACGGTGGTGCATAATTGCAGCCAGGGTTGTTGTGATAATTGCAAGCTGCACAATAGCCCCGCGATCCGCGCCTATATCCGGGCTAGCGAGCCTCGCGCCTCACACACACACACACACACACGCACACGCACACACCCTTGGACAAGAAGGAGAGCATCCTCCGAAGGTCATAAGGTCGGTGCTCTCGTGTTCTGACGCGGGGACGGTTAACCGTAAGGACCGCGGTGGTTTTGGCTGGCCTGACGGCGCGGCGGCAGTAGATGTTGAAAGGGGGGAGGGGAGGAAGCGTTCTCTTGCCGGGGCCTTTGGGAGGGCAAGACGGATAATTAATTGGAATCTACAAGGCGGACACATTAGCAGTAAAATTGCCTCTCTTAATGTCACTTAGCCTTAGTTCTTGTGAGGCAAAACGACTCTCCTATTTTATATGTACTTTTTTCAGTCTTTTCCTCACTCTTTCACACACACACACACACGCTCTCTCTCACTCTCTCTGTCTCTCTCTCTTGGGAGAGTTGATAATGATGATGATGATGATGATGGTGGTGTTGGAGGCACGTGTGTGTGTGTGTGTGTCTTTCTCTCACTGAAACTACAGTGGTCGCCGCTACATGTGGCGACAGCTCGCCTCAGCCAGGCCAGCTGTGGGCTGCTTCCATTGTGGATTCCACGCACACACACACACACACACACACACGCTATGTGCGTGTTTACCGTCCCGTAGTACGCCATCAGCGGCGCCTCACTCCACTATGTGAAGGGCACGACAGGACTGGCTGTTTAACGCTTATGCAGTGGATGGTGAATGAAACGCTGGCTGGCGGGCTGGGGCTCTCCCTATCTCCTCGCTGATTGAAAAACAGAGCTGTGATAAGACAAACATCATCCGATATGTGGAGTGGGTGGAAGGCCAGAGGGCTCCCACGGCTACTGGTGGTGTGGATGGGGGAATATGTGGAGTGGGTGTTAAGGTCAGAATGCTCCCACGGGTATACTGGTGTGGATGGTGGATATGTGTGTGGAGAGGGTGTGAGGCCACGATGCTGGTGTGTGGGAGGTATGTGTGTGGAGTGGGTGGAAGGCCAGGTTCCTGGTGTGTGGGAAGGGATGTGTGTGTGTGTGTGTGGAGTGGATGTGAGGGCAGAATGCTCCCACGGTGCTGGGTGTGGGCTGAGTGATGCCAGGGTGTCGTCTCCCCGTCCCTTGGGGGGACACATGCGCCGGCCCACCAACAACACCCAGGGTATGTCTTTCTGTCTGTCTGTCTATCTGTTCGTCTCTGTGGAGGTGGTGGTGAGGAGGAGGTGGTGGTGGTGCGTGATGAACGGCGTCTGTGATGAGCAACAGAGAGACGTTGGCCAGAAGTAGGGAGAGACGGTAGACAGGAGCAGGGATAGATGGTAGACAGAAGCTGCAGGGAGAGACGCTGGAGAAGCGGTTGACAGGAAGTAGGAGAAACGGCGGATAGACGGTAGACAGGTGTTGGGAAAGACGGTGGACAGGAGGAGTAAGGTTAGACGGTGGATAGGTGGTGACCTGGGGCAGAGACGGTAGTGAGTTGGCATCGTTGGATGAAAAGAGGGAGGGGAAGGGTTGACTGGTCTGATGGATGAGTGGGGGGGGGGAGAAGTCAGGGGTCACGGCATTAAGGGCCAGGGCCAGTGGGGAGGTGTGTTTGGGGGGGGGGGCAGTCATCCCAGCCCCTCACCACTAACTAAGCAAACACGACCCTCCCTGAGCACCCAGACTCCACCCCCACAAATCACTCCCCCATTACACTTGTATCAGCGAAATAACTTTTATTTTTTTTAGCTTTTTCTCTTCAGTTCCTAGTCGCAAGACCCGGCCTAGCCAGGCCTGGAGATTAAAATGATAAAAGATTATAGCAGCCCTGTGATCTATATCGCCCAAGGTAATTGGCTTACTAATTTGCAGTTTGATGATTTCCATCTCCTCCGGCTCAGGGGAACTGCCTGGAGTCCTCTTGGTCGTAGTAAACAGAATGATGTCTGTTGACTCCCTGCATAGGTAATCTCTCTACTCCTCCTCCTCCTCCTCCTGTTCCTCTCCCCAACCCCACCCTCCCCCACAAGTGGAGGCCTCCGCTCAAGGGCAGCTTGACAAGGCCTCCGCTCAAGGATGACGTACGTACCAAGGCCTGCTCTTCAGGGCTACTTAACCAATCTGGTCTTTAGTGGGATCCTACCCGGATGAATTCGGCGAAGTTCTGAAGTGATTGAATGTTTTTGTTAGCGGCGACGGAAGCCGCTCTCCCATGTGTGTGTGTGTGTGTGTGTGTTGTGTGTGTGTGTGTGTGTTTAGAGAGAGACAGTACCTGTCCACGTATACCTGCGACGAGATATTGCCGAAAGGCAGGGCCAGCGCGTAGCGCTTACCGTAGTGGCGATGAAAAGTTCAAGGAGAACGAGTCGTGTGAGTTAAGTGTTGCCGAGTGTTATGCGTTGAGATGGAAAGAGTATGTGTGTGTGTGTGTGTGTGTGTATGTGTGTATGTGTGTGTGTGTGTGTGTGT
>JAYMFT010163173.1:0-12383 GCA_038088735.1 Panulirus argus | reverse complement strand
GAGGTATGTTTTTGCGTGAATATGCCCGCGTGGGAGGCCAGGCACGGCAAAACAATGCCCGCGCTTTAAGGGTTAAGGAGCATCTACCATCATTGTTCCTTGAAAGGGGGCACTGGGTTAAGAAAGGTTGGGAACCACTGTGTTAAGGCTATATAGTGAAAATATTCTAATGGTATCATGCAAATTCGTTATGCACTTTTCACTCTCTGAGGGTTTTCAGAAGCAAACTGTGTGTTTGTCATCAAATTTACACTCTTGGGGTTTTTATATCCAACAAATGTATGAAGCATTGTGTGCAAGTTTAATGTAAGCTTTACTGTATATCATTAGCTTTCATGTGTCATTCACATAACTGGTGACTGGACATTTATCATATGCCTGGCATAGCTGTCCTACTTTGTCGGTTGACACAGGTCATTGGCATCCTGAGGATGTAGCCTTGCATCCATGTTTGTACAATTTTCTAATGCATTTTTAAAACTGTTATCTCGGTGTAACATCATGAAAACTGTTTACATAAAGTGAATATTAGAACAATGACTGATTACCTTAATGCAACTACATCAATTGTATACACATTACAAAAGTGTAGACATTCAACTGTTGATGTTCGAGGGGATAAAACTTTCCGGACAAGAGGCAATGAACAAAGGCCAAAAATTACAGTGCTGTCCATCATACTGAGGGTAACATTTGATGATGCCAATATGATAAGCTTTTCTTTTCAAAGAAATTATAAAGAAGTCTGGCTCCAGCAGTGAGTGACTGAAAGAGACCCTGAGACCAAGGAAGCAAACAGGTGTTGTTTCCATGTTATTTATCCTCATACCTTTATTTAGTCTTTAATTCTAATGAAATTCATAAACAGAATGACTGAATAGTTTTTCTTATTATCATTACTATAAATAATATAAATTTTTACATATGCACATTAAAAAATATGTATTTTTTCTAAGACCCAACTGAATACAAAGATGTCTATTTTCTATAAATGTTACTTTAAAAAAAAATTCATTAACTTTACTGAAAGATTTTGATAAAACAATTATTTTTTCTTAACTACCATTCTTTCACACTTATTTGCCATTTCCCAATTCAGCAAGGTAGTGCCAGGAGAAGATGAAGAAATGAATTCATTTACTCACATCCACTCTCTAGCTATCATCTATAATGCAACGAAACCAGAGCCCCTTATTCACAACCAGGACCCACAGACCTTTCCAGGATTTCCCCAAAGTGCTTCAAATGCACTGGTTCAGTCTAATGACACCACTATGACCTCCGTATGCCAAATTGCTCCAATTCACTTTATCCCTTGCACAGTTCACATCCTCCAGTATGGTTTAGCCCTGAACACTCAAACAGTCTTTCACTTTATCCTTCCATCTCCTCTGAAGTTTTATTCTTTCTTTGTTCCCTCCACTTCTGACATATAAAACCTCTTAGTCATTCACTCCTCACTCTTCCTCTCTACATGTCAAAACCATTTCAGCACTCCCTCTTCAGCTTATATATATATACTCCTTTTACTACCACACCCCTCTTAACCGATAATTTTTTTTTCTAAACCAACCCTCCTCACACCAAATACAGTCCTCAAACATTTAATATCCTATACATTCATCCACTTATGTATTTTGTAGTCTTGGGCCCATGCCTCACATCCATACAACAGTCACGACTACTATACCATCAAACATACCCATCTTTACTCTCTCAGTGACCTATCTCCCCACATATCCCTCAATGAGCCCAGGACCTTTGCCCTCTCACCACCTTATGTCATACTTCAGCTCCCATGGTTTTATTTGCTGCCATATCCACTCCAGGGTACCTAAAAAACTTCACTTCCACTAAGGTCTCTCCCTTCAAACTCACAGACCAACTACCTTTGCTATACCTAATAACCTTGCTTTATTTACATTCACTTTCAACTTTCAAACATTTTCCTGAACTCAGAAATCAGCTTCTGCAGTTCCTCAACCTACCACCAGCACCATGTCATCAGCAAATAGTCACACACACACACACATACACACTCTCTCTCTCTCTCTCTCTCTCTCTCTCTCTCTCTCTACCCTTTATAAAAACTCTTCACTGTTTCTAATAACTTTCCTCCCACACCACATATTTATAAAACCTTCCACAAAACATCTCTATCAACACTATCATATGCTCTCCCCTGATCCATAACTGCCACATACAAATTATTATATTCTTGAAGTATTTCTAACTCAAATTCTTCAAAGCAAACACCTAATGCACACATCCTCTACTACTACTACTGAAACCACAATGTTCCTCCCTAGTCTAATGGTCTGTGAATATAATCCCCCAACCCCTCTGCCTCTTAATCATCATCTTACCAGGTGCACTCAACACACTTATAGTGTACACATGTTTAGAGCAACATGAGGTATAATGAGACACCAGGACTCTCCCACCTGAACAAGTGGGAGAGTCACAGATCCAAGGCCATAAGAGAGTGAAGTGTCCCTATTACGAAAAATTTTAGAGAATATGATTTATGTTCATTTAAGCTTAGAGTCTGAGAATCTTCGCAAATTCAATTGATTCAAAGTTGTGTGGTTTCAGTCAGCACTGATGTTTTGAATTGTTCTCTTCTCATATTGCTGATGAAGACATGTTCTGCTGAAAATATTAATTATAGCTATGAAGTGAATGAGGTGCAAGATAACCAGTCATAATAGCAGTGAGAAGTACAGAGAATACATTGCTCGATAAGCTTTGGCTCAAGCACCTTCTGATGAAGCCTATTACAAACGTACACCTGATTAACCTTTACTTCTGGTTTACTTAATTTGTAATCAATAAGTCAGGGGTTTGCGGGCTTTGATTTCAGGATCTGTATTGAAAAAAAATTGTTGGAAGAGCATTATGGCAGTTGTCATGACTTCTCACTACCATGTCTTGGCCTTCTGAAAGCATATAAATAAAAGACAAAAACATGAAAAGCAACCTGCAAGCTGGGTCATCTTTAATAAGAGTAAGTAGGTCTATAATCATCAGCTACTTGATGTATTGGTGATTATCTCATTATTTTGATTCATCAGAGGATTCACTTTATGACTAGAGTATCTCTAGTGTTTGTCTGTTTTACATATTGCTGTGAACCTATACAAGGCATCAGAGGAACAGGTCTCCCACTCCCATTCATCAACTAGCAACACACGTTTATACAGGGCAATAAAATCTCTTTTTACTTCTAAAACTGGAAATGGAATGGAACTGTTTTACATGTAAATGTGGAGGGGTGAATGAAGACTTTCATCTCACGTGACATATCAGCTTGAGGTGCAAAGTAAAAAGGCAGAAAGTGCTTATATTTGTGTATGGAAGATCAAGTTTCACTCTAACACACTAAACATGAATTGAAGATGTCCATAACATAAAAAAGGCTGTATGCAACTGATCCACCCCATGCAAATGACAATTAGATTTAAAGAGAAAGTGATAGAGAGATACAAAGAAGATACTCAAAGGTAGAGGCTTAGATTTCAAATCAACAAAATAAATACAATGACAGCATATGAAATAGTTACCTCACTAAGGACAACTCTTATGATTATTATATGTAATCTCCAATAACCTTATGTTTTCCCAATGTTTATTAAAATAACTTCTTAATGAAAATACTGTTGATTTCATGTTAAGACAGATGAGGATAATCATTGACTTTCCTTTTGCTACCTTTTTTTGTGGGTTAATTTTACCCTCTAGATGTAGTTACAGAAATAATAGGATTCATGCATAATCTGTGTTGAAATTTCTAAAATGCAGTTTATTTTTGTGGTGCAAAGTAAAATCTGAATTTCTGCAAAGTGTGCTGGTAACACTTACAGCCACAAACGCTTAAAGTCTTCAATGTTATGTATGTCATATGATGATCTTGTGTCTGCCTGCTTCAGGTGTCATAGGATATCTTTTTCCCCAGTTATTGTATTACTGAGTGGGGAGATCAAATTCTCCCAGTTGTGCACTAAAGGAGTTAAAGGAAGGTCTGATCTAGTACAAATCTTTGTACAATACCTTTCATGCAGTAATATTGTAATATTTTCCCTGGAAATAGGAGTTAAAGAATATAACCCACTTATCTCCTGCATGTTACAGAAGGTGATTTAAGAGGAGTGGGTGGGGTGAGAAGATCTGAAAACCTCCCTAACTGTCTCTTTACTTTCCAAAATAAGAAACAGAGGACAGAGCCATGTGAGAAAATTTCCTTTAAGGATTAGTTGCCTGTTCCTGATACTACTTTAAGAGGGCAGGAAACAGTAAACAAGGAAAATATGTAACACAAAGAGTTCATTCATATTAACATACTTACACATGCTTCAAAGGATGTAGATGTTTGTACACAGATTTATTGTCTGTGATATACTGAGGGAGCAAAAAGTAGAACAGGAAAGGGCTGTAAAGCACTTAGATTAAACCAGTTGGATTTAATGTAAGGTCCTAAAGAAAAATTAAGTTCCTTTTTTCAAAATTACAACACCAGATATGTATGAATCTCAATTGTTGCAACAACATCTTCTATAGGATAAAAAAATTAATCTACAAATAGGGTGATGCAAGGAAACTATAATTACCACATATGAGATACTGAACCCTTAGCAGTAAATGACATCAAAATACATAGATGCACACACATCACAACACTTTATGACTTGTGGGCCCAACCAATGAATATGGCTAGATTCCTCAGCACTGCAGGAGCCTCATAAAAATTGAAGGGACTCCTAAGGCAAGTAGTGTGTAAGTAATGCAAAGATAATGGCAAAATGTATGAGACCTAATTCTGACACTTGGTAAATAAGCTGCTACCATAATTACTGATTTTTACTGTACTGTAAGGGATAGGCCCCATCTCTTGAACTCTCTTTTATCATACAACTTTTAAAATTTTTGTGTTGTTGTATTTACCATATCCATCATCTCATATTCCATTCATCCACTACTCTTATACTGTAAAAGTACTTCTTTGCATCTTTCTTAATAAGTTTCTTCCTTAATTTCATGTTATGTCATTTGATTGTTCTACCCATGCATCTCTCAACTACATCATCAATCTGTTTCAAAAACTTAAAGGTTGTGATTAGGTCAATTCTCACTAAAAGCTTTTTCTCTTCCAAAGTGAAAAAATTAAGGCCTCTAACCTTTTCCTATACCTCAACTCTCTTAATTCCTGTTCCATCTTTGATGCTCTTCTCTAAATATTCTCTATTAACCTTTAGTGCTTCTTTAGGTGCAAGGACCAAACTTTAGAAGCATATTTTAGTTAGGCCTGATGTAAAATGTGAACATCTGCCTAAATATTTCCTTTTCCACAAACTTGTAGGGTAATTATGATATTTGCTAGCAGACAGGTGGTCTCCTTAACTTTTCTCCTATGGTGGGACTCTGGCAACAAGTTAGGGATATTTTGACTCCCAAGTCTCTCTTACATTTTGATTTTAACAGCTTATTTCCTGCTACATGATAATTATACTGAGGCCTTTCACTGGCTCTTGTGTGTGTGTGCTTAAATTACCAATTTGTACTTTACAGGGAGAGAGTTGTACACTCATGGGGCATCATCTCTTAATCATTCTCTACCATCATACAACCTAAAGCTTTATGTATGCTGTCTGCATTAACATGTGTGTGTGTGTTTGTGTGTTAAGCCTATGGGAGGCACAAATTTTGATAAATTGGTGTGGTAACTGCTCTGTCTTATTCTGAGAATCCAATTACACAGCAACCAGCCACAAATCACATCATACATAAAAAAAAATAAAAGACACCTTACAAAAAAGCTTAAATATCCAAAATTTACAGAGCGATTAACTGATTCAAACACTTTGGGCAATGCAAATGTTTCTGTGCGTGACTAGCATTCAACCATAAGTGCTACCAAGGTTAGAAGTGGGAGTAAAGAGGTACTTAATTTTCAGGATGTGGCTTGTAGCATAACATTAAAAGTAAGAATGGTCAGCATAACTTGGATGTAAGACTCCCCACTTTCTGTCAATCTATGATCAACCCCAAAATCCAAAAACAAAAAAAACATGGCCTACATGACTACACTGGCTGATTGGAGAGTGAAAGGGAGACAGCAACAATCTCAAAACTGTCTTCAATAAATAATATCCATAGCTTCACATAATCTGTCACCACATGGGACTGCTGCTAACTTGGATACAGCCCATAAACCAGTTTATCATACACCTAACTTCTAACTACTATGTAGACAAGCAAATCTACATATCACCTACAACCAAACAATACTGATATAATAAGTCACCTAAGCTCTGAGAAATATCCCATATTAGGAACAATACTGAGACAAGTGAGTGAGACTAGACTCATCTTGCTCTCCTGTTCATCACTTCCATATGAGGGTTAGAACTCACTGTGAAAGGGTCTACTGTCATTTATCCTTATCATAGGAATCCCCATTAAAAGCAAAATATGTCTTCAACCAATGATCCTGAGTATCTTGTAATTCAACTAGTAAATTCATTATCAGTCTGTTGACCAGGTTTTAAATATAGTTGATTATCCTGCATATTAAAACTGGAATGCTATTGAAAGAGCTGAAAGTCACAGGAACCAAAGAATCAAGTTGCTTCTCAACTGCCTTGTCTTCCACTAGAAATTACAAGACTCTAAAACCCACTATTAACATTTAAAGACTCTGGACACTAAATAACAGTTCCTATGGTACAATAAGAAACAGTAGTGTTCATTTTATGACATCATACTGTTAAATTGGGCTACACATACTTCCACAATGGAAGAGGCTACAATATGAGGAAGAAAGAACTAGAGAACAGTGAACTGAGAAAGCTACAGATGGCTAGGTGTGAATCAGAGTGGTTTCCTCTCTGTTTTAAGTATCTGTTTCCTGTCTGACTGAGCCTACAACAGCAATTCAATCTGCAGTTCTGCATCAATAACATCCAAAATACAGAAAATACATGACCCTTCAACAACAAATGACATGGAGTTGAAAACATCTTTTCAAATGTTATGTTTCTGGTCTAGTGGAAATGACATCAGCACAAGTGGCCTTGTAAACTGGTCACCTTATGTGGCAAATGCATAAGGTGGGGAAAATGTGAGTTTCCTATGCTCTCATCAAGTTCTAACTGTCAAGAACTATCAATTTTTTCTTTCTATCGAAGAAAAGCTGTCAAGAAAGACAATATGAACTCAACCAGCAAGTTAGGACTGATCCTCCTTCTGCTTTGGACTCGGCTTGCCTCTAGTTGTAAAATGACAATGGATCATTAAAATACTGTTTGAGTACCAATTAATTCTTATGCAACATGGTTGAAGGCTTAACCAATCAGAAGCACCCCCTGGAACTACCAGTGATACCAAACTTCATGCTAATCTAAAAGTTGGATCTATGAGTTATCCATTTTTATCCAAGGTACTATTCCCTTCAAGATGGTCAATTGACATGAAAACACATCTACACTTTGTGGTTCCAAATGCGTATTTGTAAGAATACGAAAACCTGACTGCACAAGAAATCTTTGACGGGCATTGTGAAGTGTACAGAAGTAACTTAATGAAGCAAACCAAAACCCTCTCATTTTGCCAGTAGTATGGAGCTAGTGCCTGCTTCTTCAGCTTATACATAAGCTCATGGGCCTTCTGTTTGTGATTAATGGCTGAAATCAATGCCAATAACATACATATAGTAAAGTAAATGGAATAATGGCCTATTGTGGCTTACCTAAATTACAACAGCAGTGTATAAGTCAGTTGTAACTGTAGGCCATAAGATATTTAGTGACATACAAACTAAATGGATGCCAATGTTCTTAAGCACAATTAAAGTAGAGCAGGGTAACCTAACTTACTTCTGAACAACTAAGTTAAAACTAATGTTAACTGAATGTGTGTCAATTTTCTTTGTTAAAATTGGTTTATAACAAGATGCCTAAACTCTCTTTAGCACAATTAAGGTATAAGAAGATGGCCTTTCAAAATTAATGAGAAGCTGAATAATAGCTGTAATCAATAATGTGATATTGTTCATATCAGCCATTTTTAGATTCATTAGAAATGTCTAAGCGTGTCAAAATTTAAAATCTTTCCAAAAGTGGTCAAAGCCTTATTTGAAAAAATTAAGCTTCTCTAAATCATTCTTTGGATTACATAACATTATGACTACTTTTATGGGGTTCCTGATTCAAGGAAAATTATAGTAAATCAATATGGCAACTGTCAAGAGCAGTATGCCAATATGACCTGTTTTTATAAATCTACAGTTCATGGTTTATCTTCCCTTTTTTTTTAAGAAAATACCTTTCTTTCAGGGTGTCTTATGAAATGCTGCACTGGATTTTGCAAGAATGTTGAGGCCAAAAATCAAGCTTTTGCAAAAAATTAAGAATTCTATTTCTTTCCTATCCAAGTAATCTATACATTCTGAACATGGAAAATACTGCTTCAGTAAAGCTCCATAGCTCTGTGCCATACTTTCTAAGAGCCTTCAATCTTATATCAGCCAGAAGACAACTCAAAGGATTGAGTCAAAAGTTATTCCAACTTGAATTACTGCTCAGAGGATTCAATCAAAAGTTATTCCATCTTGAATTAATGAATTTCTAGCAGATATGTTCAACTAATTTTCCATCCATTATTCCAGTTTCTGGACAAAAGACATTCTAAATATGCTTACAAACATCAGTCTTATATTATACAAAGCTCCTGGTGCTGCAAAAACTTTTTACCTCATCTGCTTCAACAGGGCAAGCTGAAACTACCTAAATATTCTTCTTTAATTATAGGTGTTCTTGTGTTGCCTAAGTTAAAACCACTTTTATTTCTGTAGATCCACCGTGGTAAGGAATCAGAAACAATCACTTTAGATCTAAAGCATTTTGCTTCAAACACACTGGGATGATTAATTAAAATTCAAATGAGAATTTTGGTAAATCCTGCTTAACTTTTCAAGTCTACACTAATGAAGCTAACGCAGAAAATGTCCCAGTAGGCGAACTATATTTCCTTGTTCTCTATTCATGGGCAAGATGTCTATTTATTAACCATTCAGGTTCATGTGCAATAATTTCATGACAGTTCCTACTGAATGGAACTTAAACAAAAATGCTTTTCTATCCTTTCCTTGCAACTGGGGTCCAGATGAATCTGTTCTCCACCAGGGGCAAACAATCTTTCCTGAATCTAACGGCTTCAGAGGTGTGTTCACTTTCTAGACTGGGCTACAGGATCTCATCTCATTTTCTTGTTAAAGTTGTTACATTCAAGCAACTTTATTACTCGGGGCAAAGGTGCAATGAAAGTCCATAAATATCACTTAGTCCTCCCCATGTAGTTTTAGCGAGTTATGATGGTTATCAATGGAGCTGTTGCTTACCTACAGTCTGAATACTTACCTTTGCAATTCAATGTATGTCATATCAAGGAGTTGAAAATTTAAACACTATAAATTAACTTCGCTTTTCATGCTACATATTATGAAGGCATGAAGTTCTGGAGAAGCACCTCTGATGGTCAAAACTGCATTATTACATGCCTTTCTTGAGTTTCTTATGATTTGTATTAAATATGTAATTAACATTTGCTATTTCAGTTCTCTAAAAAACATCTATGTTCAAAATCTTACTATTTTCAACCTACTACAAGAACTTATTAAAATTCTACTAAAAGGGCACTGAATGTTGATGGCCTAGGAAAATCTAATGGTGATATCAGCCCCCGATAGAAGGGTACTGTTAAACCAGCACGTATAAACCTGTTCTATGATAGATGCCAACTTAACCTATCTGCTGTGTGACCCATTTACATTACTTCCTATGAATACATATAATTCTATGTAGCTCTTTAAATTATCATGATGGAAGGATTTTGCTTTATTAAATTTTGTAAGGACAGGTTTCCTAACTTTTATCTTCAGAATTACAAAATCCCCGTTCCCCAGTTTCTTAAAAGTTATATGTTCCCTGCTCCCCAGTTTCATTTCTGTCACCTTTTACAAAGGATGTCTGTCATCTTCTTTACCTTTCTTTAATTTTGAGGTTAAATGGCTATAAAATGTCTAATGGAATCTTAATCTCCATGAAAGATGAATATCAGGTAGGATAGACTCCTGACAGCATGTGATTACAGTTTCCACCACCCATTAGCAAAGACAAGTATTTCCTTTAGCTTGCCTACCCAAAGCAGAAAGTTCATTCTGATTACACAGAGACTTCTCTGCAATTTGTAACAACATGAGAATTAAAGAAACTATGCTATATAACCAACCTACCTTGCTCTTATTGTAACAAGCTGCACAAGTGACATGTCAGTCAACTGAAGACAGGAAGTTACTTGTCACAAATGCAGCAAATTAAAAGGGGTGTCTCCTGATTGGATAAGTCTTAGACCTTGCCACAAAGGGGCTGGAAAACAGTTACTCTGTGTGTAAGTTTCCTACTCTAAGGCAATGTGTTGGCTTTGTCTAGGGAAAACAATGACATACGAGTGTCTGGCCATAGAATTTAACTTGCATCTCTTGTCATGAGTGCTATTTCTGAGTTATGAGATCCCTGGATTGACAGTCGCTTGAAAAGCTTAGCTGGTATCTTGCATCCAGCTGCTGAGTCACTGACAATGTGGCAAACAATTTCTTGAACACCTTTACCATCTCAAAACAGATGAAATCTCTCCTTTGTCAAAACTGCTTCCCTAGTACCCTGCTGTTGCAATCAACATGAAAAATGAGCCTTCATACTAACCTTCATTGTAATTTGGATAAAGCATCTTCTTTTTCTTTTTCTTCTGATGCTTTTTGGCACATAACAACTTGCCCTTCTTGGTCTTTTCTTTATTATTGTTGTCACCTACTACAGTTTGTCTCATCGCCTCCCGGCTGTAAGTGAAAAACTTTGTTAGTATCTATTTACCTTCTAGTATACAGAGATGGAGTTTTACTCATAGGACCCCATCTCCTGACCATTCTCTACTATCATACAACCTCTTAAACTTATGTATGCTGTCTGTAATTGCTATATTTTCATTCAGTTTATACCACTCATCCATTAATCTTATAACAAATTTTTGTATATTATGTCTGCATGTGGAATTGCCTACTTGTAATTACCTATTTCTACTGTATGGGGATGGAATTTTACATTCATGGGGCCCAATCTCTATAACATTCTCTACTATCATATAACTTCATAAAATTATGTATGCTATCTGCATTAACCTTGTTTTCAGTCAGTGTATTCCATTCATCCACCACACTTGTCCATTAAAAGTACTTCTTCTATCTCTTTTTACTTAGTTTTCAGCTTAATTTAATGTAGTGTACTCTGGTTGTTTAATCTCTACATCTCTTGAAGAATGGTTCACTGTCTACATCACCACCTGATCTAAAAACTTATAATATTGTCAGCAGGTCACCCCTCCCTTTCCTCTCTTCTGAAGTGGGTAAATTTAAAGCCTCTAGCCTTTCCCTGTAACTCAGCTCTCTTAACTCACTTAACTCAGGTACCACCTTCTTTATTAGCTCTTTGTGATATTTTAAGGTGTAATGACCAAACTTGAGAAGCATATTCTACTTTTGGCCTTATGTAGGATAAGAACACCTTTATAATTATATCCTTACCTATATGTCTGAAAGCTAATAAAATATTTGTTAGCAGACAGCTTGTCTCCTTTACTATTCTCTTAATGTGGGACTCTGGCAATAGGTTAGGTACAATGTCACCTCCTAAGTTCCTCTTATACACAGAATCCTGAGGCTTATTTTCTACAAAATAATAATCATATTGAGGCATTCTTTCACTCTGTCCCATCCTCGTTTCTTTGCTGGGGTTGAATTTCATCAACCACGAATTAACCAACTTTGGAGTCTGTCTAGGTCCCCTTGTAAGCACATGCAATCCTGCTCACTTTTAACCTGCCTCATGACCTCAGCATTATCTGGAAACAAAGTTCAAGCAGGAGTCCACAACTCTGGCAAGGTATTCATATATATATCAAAAAGAGTAACAGTTCCAAAACAGTACCCTTGGCCACTCCATTGATGACCTTCAGCTATTTGGAAAATGCTTCTCTGACATGTCCTTTGTTGTATGTTTATTCTAGATTGATGCAAGTCTTTGAAGGATTGTATAAAATTAACACAACAATGCACTTCTCAACTACCATTACTCTTTCCATTATTTACTGACAGAATGGGCCATCCTCCACTATCTCTACAAATTTAAGTCTACCTTTCAACATTTTTTGATACTGACTGAGTCAGCATATATAAATGAATGTATTAATCAAGAACATCTCATTAATGCAAATATATATATATATATATATATATATATATATATATATATATATATATATATATATATATATAT
>JAYMFT010163162.1:0-12384 GCA_038088735.1 Panulirus argus | reverse complement strand
ATATCCCTCCCCAAAGCCAAGTCCCATAGACCTTTCCGTGGTTTACCTTAACTGTTTCATTCATGGTTCAGGCCACTAAGAGCAAGTCACTTCCTGTATCCTATATCCCTCTAATTCTCTTCATCCCATGCACGCCTTACACCCTCCTGCATGTTCAGGCCCCGATAGCTCAAAGCATCTTTCACTCCATCATCCTATCTTGTTCTCGGTCTACCTCTCCTTCATGTTTTTGGCACTTCTGACACATATATACCTCTTAGTTAGCCTCTACTTACTCATCCTCTCCATATGTCCAAACCATTTCAGTACACCCTCTTTTGTCTCTCATGCTTACTCATCTCTTTACCACACCTCTCTCTTATCCTCATTTTTCTTATTTGAACAACCCTCCTCACAGCACATATCGTCCTGGTATATTTCTTTTCCAACACACTCACCTTCTTCAGTACTTTTTCCTATAGGATCAGTGCCTTGCACCCCTACAACAAAGTCGGGACTACTGTACCATCAAACATGCCCATCTTTGCCCTAACAGTCAGTGACATCTCTTTCCACACACTTCTCAATGCTCCCAGGATCTAAGGGCCCCCTCACGTCAGCTATCATGGTTCCACCTGCTGTCACGTCCACTCCCAGGTATTCAGAACACTCCGCTTCACTTAGGTTCTCTCCATTGTCTCTCTCTTACCAAATAAACGTAATAATCATACTTTCAATCGCATTAACACTCAACTTTCTTCTCTCACACACTCTCCCATACTCAGACGCAAGCTTTAGGTGTTTTTCACTAGAATCTGCCACCAGAGCTCGGCGCTATCAGGAAACAGCAATTAACTCCCAGGCCCCAAATCTCACCCCCGATAGCCCGCAGACTTGTCTCCCTTTCCCTCCCTCCAAAATCTTCGCATTCAGTTCCCTCACCACCCCATCCAAAAAGAGAGAATTAAACAGCCATGGTGACATCACTTAACCCTGCCGAAGACCCACTTTCACCTGGAACCACTCACCTTCCTTCTTTATATTTACGATATCGACTTCTTCATTTCTAGAGCATTTCATTATCAACACTAGCCTAAGAATTCCGCTCATAATGACGATCTACAAACTGTTCAGCAGCAATATATCCCCAAGTTCAATTTTTTTCAGACACCCCTTGTTGTATTTACAAACAGATATTCTGGTCCACATATCTGTTTCGTAAACATCCCTCTCTCTGGTCCGTACACTTGACAAACCCAGTTATAACAGATTGATGAATTAAAAAAAAAAGAAAATAACAACGACGCACGTGAGAATTATAATCCACATTGCATCGGTAATGGGCAAGAGCTGAGGTCAGTCGGTCAGGTTCGAAACCAACAAGGCGCCAAAAAACGATGTACGCAGATTGTCCTTCTCTGGTTCGCAGTTGTGCATCGCTATGGAGGATTTACGAAGAGAAAAGAGCTCTAAAAACTTCGTCATTGTAAGTAAAGTAGAGATTGACTGATCAAGGCAGAAAGAGGGTGAATATAGAGAGCGGGAAATAACTCAAGGTGAGGGCTGAAGAAGGGAAAGTTCTTGTCCATTTTGAAAGGGAAAAAATGGGCATACGATATGGTAATCTGATGGGCAAAAACCTGATGGAGCTCGCTCCAGCCTATTACCTTTCCTGTGTGAGGTGGAAATTGCCTCCACAACTGGGAGAGGAAATTGGGTTAGGGCGAAATGACGAAGCTCTGAGAAATATGGAGTCTCTGTGGAAATATTTGTCATCCGTTCCGTCGGACGAGAAAAGTTGAACTTGATAAAGCAGCTGAACTTACGATTCCTTGTTGCTGGTGAGGATGTTCTCTGGTAAAGTTGGGGTTACAGGCTGACTTGCTGATACGGGTAAAAACACCGTCTGGGGGCTTCGACTCCCGTTGCCCGTGAGCAGCGGTCACCCGATGCTCATGGTGTACAATCGGGCAATATAGAGAGGGCCGTGGTTCGCAGGAATTAAGTGCAGATTTGCCCCCCTGCTTTCAAGCAGGCAGTGCAGCGTTTGCATGGTCCCACAAGCAGGGGCAGTCCAATGTTGCCATAGCGGACAAGCAGGGGCAGTCCAGTGTTGCCATGGCTCACAAGCGGATCTCGGAGGACTGCACCAGGCCTGGGGATACTGCAACGGACCTAAGGAGGTCTGCGCCAGACCTGGGAGGACTGCGCCATACCTGGGGTGTACTGCACCAGACCTGGGAGGACTGCACCAGACCTGGGAGGGCAACACCAGACCTAGGGGTGCTGCACCAGACCTGGGAGGACTGCGCCAGACCTGGGAGGACCGAGCGCACCAGATGAACTTTGTAGTGTTGTCCACACATGAGGATATATGTTGTAATATATATATATATATATATATATATATATATATATATATGAAATGTGTGAGGCATCGCTAGAGAGATTCGAACCCTCGGTTATGTGCTTCTAGGAGAGAGAGAGAGAGAGAGAGAGAGAGAGAGAGAGAGAGAGAGAGAGAGAGAGCATATCGATCACCCAGACAAGGCGTGTGTTGTGTGCGAGAGCCACAAGCAAAGGTGTTTATGGTACTGCCCAACACGCAGGTCCCACAGAGCCACTCACTTCCCTCCTAGCTCTACGTACCTCCTAGTGCCCTTCTTTCCCAGCGCTACCTCCCAGTACCACCTCCAAATATCCCCCTTCCCCGCCACCCTCTCAATACCCACACCTCTCGATGCCTCCAAGCGATACCACCTCCGATACGACCTCCCGGCACCGTCATCCAATACCACCCCTTAACCACCACTCCTCCCACTCTCCCCCCCCCCTCCACACACACCGCACCACCTCCCGCCGCCGTGAACTTACGATCTCATCCCTGCGATATTTTCCTGGGCGGCAGGAGGACAATTGTAAAGAGCAAGAAACAAATCACATGGGCGAGGAGGCTGGGGGGAGGAGGAGGAGGAGGAGGAGGGGGCCGTCCTTCCCCAGCGCTCCCTCAATGACAAGTTGTCAGTTTCCTCGCCAATGTTAGCCCCCGAGTGGGGAGGGGAGAGCACACACACACACACACACACACACACACACACACACACACACATCGCAAACTCAAATTGACGTTCCTGCGAAGCGTCTTACTCTGTATTGGAAGGGTGGCTATCACCGACGAACACCAGGGGTGTGCTGTAGTGCGTGAGGGTGGGATAGGAGTCATACTATTAGCGACAAGGTCACGGGGATAGGTGTCAAGCTCTTGGATTGCGGTGGCCGGGGATAGGCACGGATGAGTTGTGTTCCAGGGCCTGCAGACCTATCCAGCGAGCGTCGTCTGGTTATATGTTTTCCGGATGGGGCCATGTCCACCTTCCAGCCAGCCAGCCAGCCAGCCCCCCTCACCTGTGACGCCCTGCGTGCTTCCCTCCTCGTTCCAGGCGATGATGACCTGATGGAGAATGACGATGCACCGGGGTAAACGAGAGAGTGTTTTAACGACTTTTTCCCTCATTGTAAAAGCCATCCAGAACACCCTTGAACAGCCTCGAGAAGTGGACCAAGGCTGACAGCGTCGTTCACATCAGCTTAACTTCCATTCCCCGTCTTACTCCCCACTGCCTCGTTAGGCACCGGCTACCACTCCGGTCGTGCGCTCCGTCGAGCCTCTGGGCTCTCTTCTCCGGACGAATAAACTCAATTGGAAGGAACGCGCCAACGCCATCGGGAAATCCTCCAGCTATCTGTCATCCCTACGTTCTTCGTAGACTCGAGACTTTTGATATCCCTTGCCCCCTTACTGTAACCTCCTCGAACTCAAGGGGGTCCACACGTCTCTTTTACTCGTCCCAAATTCGGTGAAGCTTTCCCAGTCTGGCCTTCCTTCCTTCCTTCCTTCCTTCCTTCCTTCCTTCCTCTCCACTACACAGGCGGAGCTGATGGGAAAGGCAAAGAGAAAGGGGCTCATGCAAGATCACACACTCTCGGTCTTCCTTCACACCCTCCCATCTAGAGGCGGTAAACACAGTGGTGATGGTCCTCCTCCTCCTCCCTCCACAGTCTTCCACTTTCCCCTCCCCACCACTGAAGATGAGAACATCACATCCACTACATATATATAAACGCCTGGTTATACGGGCAGTGGTCTGAAGAGGACAACCTGTGAACGCACTGTGTCTCGCACTTTCAAATTCAAACGTCACGAAAAAGACTTTTTCTTTATATAACATCCGAGGGAATTTGCATGCCTGAGGAGGGTCCGGTGTCTTCTCCAAGTTCTGGGACAGGAATTTAGATTTTTTCAGTTAACATCTGAGGTAATGTGTCGAGGCGCTTTGACTTGCACGGAGGAAGAAGTGAGGGAAAAAGGAAAAAGAAAAATCTTGATATCTTCCTTATGGTGTTCCCAGTTCTTGATTTAGAGATACCTGAGCTTGCTTGGACGCTGCTCTACCCCTTAGCTATGGAGTGGTCGCGAACTTGTGCCTCGCCATCGACGACGCGCAGCTCCAATATTACTTTTTAGTGTTGGAGAGGCTGTCAGAGGGAGACCGGCATCAATTGTCGGAGAGAGAGAAGTATGGCCCGGGGGAAATGCAATACCGCTCACTGAAAACTGCGACTCGCGCTACGGAACGAGTGATATGTATGTAGTACGACTGCTGGAGAACTGAGGGGTGGGGGGGGGGAGGGGGGCAGGGCACTTCCCAGGGATGAGGCGGCTACGTCCACCAGGCCTGTTTTGGAGGAGCAGTGGGAGGGACATCTCCAGGATGCCTCTACGCGCCGTGATGAGGGAGGCGGAGGAAAGGACAAGAGGCAGATTACGGTCATGGACGACATGAAGAGACAATCGTAAAGACCTCGGATCCTTTCAGTGGTGAGAAACAGCGTAAAGGTGCAGCAAGGCACCGAGAGATCGTTATGCACATACGAGTGACATAAAGGTGCAGTATAAGGCGAATCCCATATAGGAATAGGCGGTAACTGAAGAACCCACTTTATAATGGCATCAAGTCCAGGCACTTTTGCTGTGACCATTGATTTGAACACTCTGTGTGATGCACGTAATTCTGAACCCAACGCAGCCACCTGGTACAGAACTGAACCAAAATCTCGAACCCGCTCGAGACTGGAGGAGCAAGTAGCGTAGAATTCCCCCCACAAATATGAACCCGATAGAGATAAAATTCACGATTAACTCCACGCTTCTCATCCAGGGAATCAACTACCTCATGAAGACCTCAGACTATCGAAATGTAATCTCGATAACCGACACGGAGCTACTGGCATTCGAGCGCCAATCACAGGTTGCGAACGTTGTCTCGGTACGCTTCGAAACCTCAGTGCCGATGCTTCGAAACCATCATGAATGAATATTCCCTCTCTCTGTGGCCGATGCAGACGCCTTTTCCGGTCACCCAAACGGGAAAGGCTTCAGGGGGACTTCCAAAGTGCGTAAACACAACAAAAAAACAAAACAAAATAAAAAGGAAATACTTTTTTGTTGGAATGGCGGCGGTTTAGGGGTTTTAAATGGCGGGACGAGGGAACTTGGTGAAACAACTGCTCGAAATGACTTCCTTTAATCACAACGGTCATGGTGGGTCCAGCGAGAGAGAGAGAGAGAGAGAGAGAGAGAGAGAGGGGTAAGGAACCAGGAGGTGTGTGTGTGTGTGTGTGTGTGTGTGTGTGTGTGTGTGTGTGCAATATTGGCAATGAATAATTTCGAGCACCTTTTACTGGCTCCAAACTGTCCTATATCATTTTCGTGCATTTTCTCCTCTCCCTCAGTCATACTTCGGACCTCTAGTGCTCTTGAGATTTCCTTCCCAATAAACACACAGGCATTGCTCCCAATTTTGAAGCACTCTGACGTCCTAAGTTATACACAGTTACTGCATTGAAACATTCACTATACATCTAATCTGTCAAAGTAAATCGAAAGGCTCATTTACGCGTATCTATCGACTAATGTTAAGGTAATCTTTTTTTTTTCCAAAGTCTATGTTAGCCACAGATTGCATTAACACGTTTTCTTTAATGACAATCAGTTCGTTTTACATTTTCTTCCTCTTTGACGTGGCCTCCAGCTAAGTCCAAGAGGACATATTATGAGCAGAGGTCGAAGCTAATGATAAAGAGAGGCGAAATGAGAAGACTGGTAAATCATAGGTGAATTACAGAGCAATTTAAAAATGTTATGGTACGAATTCTGGTTTAGTTAAGGATTATCATCGAACATGCAACAGGCAATGAGTGTGGTATGCGTATATGTGTAGGTAAACAGTGCTTCAATCATGGAAAAGTATTCCTTGCTCGATTAATGTCTTATATAATCTGTCTGTCTGTCTGTCTGTCTGCCCGTCTCTCTCTCTCTCTCTCTCTCTCTCTATATATATATATATATATATATATATATATATATATATATATTTCACTCTTCAGGGACTAAGTAAAAACACCCATTCTGGCAAGTCTTCGCTCACACCATCTGTTTCCGAAGTGAAGACCGTATGTCTTTTTAAATAACCCGGCCGTGTTGGAATGTGTTCCCAATGTAGAATTTATCGTCGTCAGCGAGAGGGAGAGAGAGGGAAAAAAAAAAAATATAAAAGTCCCTCCATGTTTCAGCGGTGCACAGTGCGACTGCACAGGAGGTAATGGAAGTCCAGAATAATCACAATGGCATAGACAGGGAAGGGAAGAAGGAGGAGGAACGAGTCAGTGTTAAAAAAAAATATATATAACGAGCGGGAGAACTGTGACGAGACACGAGACTGTAAAATTCACGGACGGTGTAATAATGCCAGCAGCGTCTGTGTCCGTCTGTCTGTCTGTCTGTCTATACCTTCCATAATCTATTATTTCCCCGCTTCGTGCCATCGCGACCGATGCGTCCGTGTCTTAAGTCTTGGCACAGAGGGCGTTGCCAGCGACCCACCAGAAGAAGTTGCCTATCGTGTGTGTATGCACGTAGCTCCTCCTCCACCTTCCCAAATAATACTCTGCATTCCCTGGTTTTGGGCGCCTCCTCGCATCTCGACTCCTGTCGCCTGCGGCAGCCCGTCCCACGTTATCTATCACGCTTCCCTCTCCGCCAGATATACCGCCACGGGGGGGTGGGGTGGGGTGGGGGGGTCTTTCGTAATCCCCTCCTGCAAATATCATCTTGATTGACGGTCATCGACCGACCCTGCCCGACATCATCAATCCAGAGGTAGGGCATCCGCAGAAACGTCTTTCAGAAATGGGAGTTCGACTCTTGAAAGAACTCAGACCGCCGTAATGGAAATCGAACTGAAAGATATTTCATGGCTTGTGTCCTTTGGATGGGGAGGGGGAAAAAAAGAGTCTCTCCTGGGGAACGCATTCGCCAGGTCGTTCTGAGAAGGCACCAGTGAGCTGCCCTGAAGTTCTCCCACAGGGGTAGGGGCCATTAACAACACTAATGGCCGGAATGTGGCTGGAAAGGGAAAAGAAAAAGAAAAAAAACTACCTATAATTAGTGACAAATATCTGAGTCTTCCTCGTCCAAACTGGCGAAGTTCTTTGGAGGGAGGGGTGGTGAGGGGAATATCTCTGGAGGAGGAGGAGGGGGAGGAGGAAGTGTGGGGGGGCTGGTGTGTCTGAGAGAGAGAGAGCTGGTGTAACCCAGCGAGTATTTCCTGGATACCTTTACCAACCAACGTCTTGGCAACGCTGGGACTCCAGACGATCCTACCACCATCGCCAGACGGTCTACGGTCTGGTTGGCACCTCCTCCTCACCACTCGTCATGGCTACCACAAGCAAGGCTACCACAAGCAATGGTACCGGATACACCTTTTCAGTGTCGAACCCCCAAGACAGATGGCCCTCTTATCCCTTCATCTACCATTACACCAACCAGTCTAATGGAGCCATTATTTTCTCCACTAAGCTACACATGGTACAACTACTCTCTCTCTCTTTACCACTGGCTACCATAAAGCACACACACACACACACACACACACACACACACAGACTCACAACCACACTCCCTCGGCCACACTACAACCAGATGTCTCATAAGCCATTATTTTCTCGTCTCCCACGAAAGAAGAAAAAAAAAAAGAAAAAGAAAAAGAGGGGAAAAAATATATATATATTAGTTCTGGCGAAAATGGAATAAAAAATGGGACTCTGGAGGCCCTCTCTTGGTAATGGGCCTTAGATGGGCATCGTTCACTTGAATGACGACCCTTGCGACGGCCACAGCCCTCGTACGACCTGCCCGCCCCACTCACTGTCCAAGACGACCAGGTTGGGTCGCATGGCCCTCTCTCTCTCTCTCCACGACTGGTACAGTCCAGACGACCACAAAGGTCTTGACTACCCCACAGTCCTGACGGTCGTGCTGTCTTGGACGACCATGTATCTTTGACGACCCGAAACTCTGACGACCCTAACGTCTTTAACGACCTCGCATGTGCTAAGCAACTACTGTACCAAGGACGACACTGAGATCATACTGTTAACGACTAAAATCTCATCACCATTCCCAATAAATCTCAAATATCTTCTCTTCGTGGGTGTAGCGGTCAGCGTCGATGACTATAAATCAGCGGGGCGTGGGTTCGCTCCCCGGCGCGGGCAGAAATCTCACAGGCAACTCAGCTGTTCACCCTCTCCGGACCACTCATGCATTCTGTGTTCGCTTTGGAAGTTCAGGAACAGCGGTTCGAAGCCCCCCCTCCCGGCACATCTCAGGAGTCCTAGTGATACTCTGGGTCAATGGTTCGAAACTCTTTACTTGGTGGCAGTGGTTCGAGACTCCTCCTCGTACAACATCCAGGGACTATGGTTCGAGACGACTCCTCGTACAACATCCAGGGACTATGGTTCGAGACTCTTCAAGAAGACACGCATCAGGCAATGTCTCAAGAACCGGTCGATAAGGCTGACAACCTCACATCAACTCAGATACTCCATAGGCTCTCTCTACATTACTTTACATTTTCAGTCCTAATAGACCTACTAGATGTTCCTGTGCGTGTTTATCTCTTCCATTTGCCTCGAGCATTTTGAATCTCGGGCAATTCACCGCTTCCGGCGAACCCGCTGAATCATGGAGCCCACCGGATGAGTAATTATTCATGCCACGCGAGGCGCAGTGAACACTCGAGAGTCCCTTACTCATGAGTCGGCTTCAGGGAAAACGTAATAAATTTCAATCAAGCGAGGCCTTTGTATATCGCATGGAAATTTCACCACCCCGGGCAAATGAGGTTTTGGAGGGAACGCGTATACAACGGGGTGGTGTGCACACGAGCGTGAGTCTTGCTGTTGACCTTGGCAAAGGGCTAACTACACCCTCCCTTGTCTGGAATCACGACCGAGTTCATTACACCAAACTGAACTTGAAACTACTGCCGGATTTATGAAAAGGCTGGCTCTGAATGTGGAGCGGAGTTGAGTGGCTTGGCTGGTTTCGTGAGGTCTGACCCCCGTTCTCTCTCTCTCTCTCTCTCTCTCTCTTTATGTATCCATCCATCTATCTTTGTGCCAGTCTGTCTATCTGCCTGTCTATCAGAAGCAATCTGAGGCACACTGAGCAAGTGCATAGTAACCAGCAATGGGAGTGAAACAGCGAGGTCTTATAACTAGGGAGCACTGACCTCAAAAAAAAAAAAATCATCAAAGATTCATCAAGGTTGCGTCTTGAATGTGCTGTTCACTTCCGGTCTCCAAGCTACTAACAGGACAAAGAGAAAAGAGATTGAGCGAGTGCACAGAAGGGCTGGAAAGTTAGTTAATTCCAGGCCCTAAGAAAACTTCCGCACGAAGAAGGCACCCAGAAGATCCAGTCTCTTGTCTCCTTAGGGAAGCGCACACTGCATGAGGAATTGACACAAGGTTTCCAAAATTTTGATTAATTTCAGTAACCAAAAACTAGTTGGGCGGCGTATCCCCAAGTATCCAAGAACTGGTATACCTTTATCACTGGTTTATTCACGTATCCAGGAAACAGTTTACATTTGTCGATGGTTTACCATAAGTGTCCGGTTTACTGATGCGTCCAGTGAGTGTGCTCTGTGTACCTGTATCTTTGGGAGACCCGTGATGGCTGCGGTCAAGGCTCGAGTTGAAGTCTGCTGCCGTGGTGGGCGAGCGAGCGAGGGAGGCTGGCTGGCTGGCTGGCTGGCTGGCGGGCAAAGGAATATCATTACCACAATGAAACCTTTCTTTTGTCTCAGGCGCAAGAACACTATTATGCAAATTGCTGTCTCGGGTCCAGAATCATCGTCGGACCCACGCATTTCACCGCAGGCAGCGCCAGGCTCTCCGTAGGTGACCGTGAAGTGCAGTGCCCCATAAGTGTGTATCTCATATTTACCAGTGGTCATTGGGTGATCGTTAAGCGCAGTGCCACGAGTCTCTTCTATCTCATTCTTAACAGTGCCAGACTTCTTCCTCCGGCAAGCGATCATTAACTGCAGAGGCAAAAACTTGCACCTCATTCGCTCGCGCCAGTACGAGGCTTTCTCTTCGGTTGCTGGCTAAATGCAGCGCCCCTCAAATGAGCCTTTCATTTTTACCCGTAAAATTTTGGAAACCTGATTACAGGTATGAGGTCTTTTCTCACATGGCCCACCTCTCCCCCTCATGACTCGAATCCTCGGGGGTCATGGCCCCCGGTGCCCCCCCCCTCCCCCCCCCGCCCCCGTCTCCTGGCTCACGACTGGCCATGCAAGGGAACACTGAAAATTACAGTGTAGCACTGCGGATGGGAGTTATTTAGGGAAGCAGTGCTTGAATGTGCGACTGTGGGACGTGGGCGTGTTTGAGAAAGGTTAGTGAGTGGTGGAGGGGTGATGATGATGAAGAATTCAAGTCGTCAGAGCAAATGGAGGATTTTGGTGGAGCGGGGATTCAAGGTCGATCAGAGATAATAAGAAATGAATATTCTAACATATTACAGTGAGAGTCTGTAATGACGACTGACCTTCAAGTGCTTAACAGATTACGGGAAAGTACCTATTGTAATGAAAGATGATCACAGGATCTCTTCCAACGTTGGCAACAGTTTTATCGCCCGTGTTCTGGCATCAATGTTCATGGCTTTACATGTAGCTAGTGACGTATTATCTAAATACTGATCTAACTGGGCGAAAGTGTTGCACTTCCTTGGTTATGTTGTTAAAATCTTGAAGTTCTGAGAACGTGGGATGCTGGACCAGTCGAGGTGGACAGAATTCTCCCTACTGATTGCATTAACTTAATCGCAAATTTATGATTCTGGTCTGAACTTTGCTTCTACCAGACCAGTTGGGCGTGTTGGTATTACCAGACCAGCAGGGGGGTCTGTTGGTACTAACAGACCGGCAGGGGAAAGTTGGTACCACCAGACCAGTTGGGGGGGATGTTGGTACCAACAGACCAACAAGGGGATGTGTTGGTACCACCAGAGTAAGGGAAGATCAGTTTGAATATAGATACTTTATATAGTTCTCAAATACCTTGAAGGAGCATTGATGATACTTGTCTCAATCTATTTGTCTATCGGACGATAGACAGAATAGAGAGGCGGACACGAACGGCATTATCTTCGTTCACGAACACCCCAAAGAAAAAGAAAAAATAGAAAAATTAAAATAGCCGAAAACGTGAGACGGTTCTCGTCATGGGAATACCGTGAACTCTTGACATTTCTGATGCAGTTCAGAATTGCTGTTGTGAGATTAAATAACGTCTCATTTACATAATCTTTTTGAATGCACTTCAGGCATATTGTTGCTCTAATAACGTTGTGTCACTCACGTATATCTGAAAAAATTCTATGAGATTGTACAAAATGGCTGTATTCTTGTTTTTCACTCTGTCCATAACAGATCATCTCTTTCACTGCAAAATGTTTTAATTATTATACTGGTTATATAATTATGATAACTGTATGATAATTGACACATCCTGACAGATAGGAAACGAGAGAGACTTTTTCCTTCGACTGACTGATGCTATGACAAATACTGAGGAGTTCGGATCAGCGTAGTGAGACAGGGCTTCGCTGTCTCATCCAGTGGTTCGGAGCTTCAACTCAACGACTTTTATTAGAGTTTACCTGACCTCGGTGTTAGTTCAGTCGTATGAAGATATTCAAAAAAAAAGAAAAAGTTATCTACAGTTACTATAAAGAATTTATGCATATGAATCATTCATCAGCTGCCGACAATCGGCAATCCTTTTAGTGATATGCATAACTCTATGAATCTCACGGGATAATCCGAGCTGCAGTCCTCATAACTCTTTAGCAATACGAAAACAATGAAAAACGAAATATTAAATGGAACTTTTATCATTTAGGTGAATATATATATATATATATATATATATATATATATATATATATATATATATATATATATATATATATATTTTTTT
>JAYMFT010163151.1:0-12384 GCA_038088735.1 Panulirus argus | reverse complement strand
GTACGATATGAGGGTGGATTTCTACACTTATTGAGCCCATCTCGCTCACGCGTGCGCACGCGTGCCTCTGTGTGTGTGTGTGTGTGTGTGTGTGTGTTTGTCGGTGTGGGTGTTTGTCGGTGTGAGTGGGTTGGGGTTCTTGTGCAAGTAATTCTAGGTACATTCGCTTCACATGCACAAGGTCATTTCATAAGCAAGACGATGCTAAACCAGGAGTGCAGGTGTTTGGAGGGAGGCAGCCAGACCAGCAGCTGTGTGACCTCACCAGCGTGACAAGAAACTCTGCCTCAAGCCCGCCCTCCCCTCCTCACGCCGACGCCTCACGCCGACACTCCACCATCGCTCTTACCTCTCACTTTTTCCCTCCCCTACTAAGTACACTCCACCTACTTAATCACGGCTCTACACGGCGTACCATCCGATCTTTTTGTCAGTGACGGATCTGTACTCTGATGTCATCAGCCGAGGTGGAGGGAAATATAAGCGTTGATGTCATCACAGAACGACGAGAAAGCATCAATGGGTCGATGTCATAAACGATGGCAGAAGCCCCTGAGGTCAACAGTTATGTCCTCTACGGGACGGGAACCAAGTGCTGAAGTCACACATAAAGGAAAGAGAATCACTAAAGCTTTTAGACTAGACCTGGCATCATCAACGAGGCGATCCCCGACTGTTCATGCCAGTAAAGGCATCAATAGTAGCGGCGACACTGTGACAACGTCGTCAACTGAGAGAGACCCACGTCCTCTCTGATGTCATCAACGTCTGCAAGGACCCTGAACTGTCATCAGTGGGGCAAAGGACCACTAATCACGTCATCAACATTGCATGAACGAGGTGCTGGCATCAATACTGGGTGAGAGGATCGTGTACGATCATCAGTGGGAGAAGATTAACATGACGGCTTCATCAACAGGTCTGCAGGCATGTAATGACTTCATCAACAGGATAGAGACCGTGTCCCGATGCCATCAACGGGGGAAGAATCATATAATAATGTCATCAGAGGAGAAGACCACATACGAACATCGTCAATGGAGCAAGACTCACGCAATATTGTTATCGACAGAGCGAAGACCACATACCAACGTCATCATCAGAACAAGGACCACATCCTAACATCAGCATCTTAACTGGTGAGATAAGATGAATCATTCCCAGCAATTTTGAAGAGATACAGGTAAAAATAATTACAATATCGACACCATTGA
Organism: Panulirus argus; assembly: GCA_038088735.1. Classification (NCBI taxonomy): domain Eukaryota; kingdom Metazoa; phylum Arthropoda; class Malacostraca; order Decapoda; family Palinuridae; genus Panulirus; species Panulirus argus. The sequence continues at coordinate 11,170 of JAYMFT010163151.1, read as the reverse complement.
AGTAAATCAGAATGAATGAAAATGTTGATCCGTTTCGATGGATTCGTGATAGAACAGAGAGAGAGAGAGAGAGAGATCAACTTTGACCTCAAGCCTTGAGAGAGGAGAGACATAAAAATTTCCAGCATCAAGATGATCTGATGTGTGTAGATGATAAAACTAACGACCCGCCTGGGGCAGTTTCTGCACTCGTATGTTACGTTATCAAAATTACTTTTATCGCTGAGGTCTCACAGTTCACTGCCGCTCTGACATCCAAGCGGCGTAACTCTAGACGGCGTGTCAGGACTGACGAAGGTCTTCCTGGATAACGCTGTTATGACACTATGCCCCTACTGGCAAAGTGAAATCTAGCAAGGGGGAGGGGACTGTCGGTCGATGGAAACTGTGGCAAATGTTTCTCAAGCGCTTGACAGGCGTTGCCACGACTCCTCCACATCTCCACCCCTCACAGTACTGTGGCACCGTCAGGGTCAGGCAAGTTAGGTTTCATTCATCACGGTTCTCGACACATCAAAGAGAAGCGTGCATCACAAGGACGTGCTTTTGTGTTGAGGTTACCTCCCCATTCTGTCAAAACCTTCACTGATCACTTCATTAACTTAACAAATTAGTCTTCGTCGCGATCATCAGTAATCTTAACTTCAGAATATCTCCAAAGATTTGAGAATACAGCGTCATGCACACGCACACACACACACACAGATCCAGCAGGTCAACAGGAACAGATGGAGGTACTGCCCCACTAGTCGCGCCTCACGTCACAAACCCACAACCCCCTCAGGACGTAGAGAGCGAAGAAGAAACCTGATCGAAATCGAGAGGAATAATCCATCCTAATTTGCTCCGTCAGACTCCACCTCCTGTGCTCCACCTCTGCCCCTCCACAATCCTCTTCCACCCTCCACAATCCACCCGTGCCCCCTTACACCACTCTCTTGTTCCGTGCTCCACTCCAACAACGCCTCCTCCACTATTGTCATGTTCCATCCCCTCCCCTGCCACTTTCCCATCCACCATCCCCGTGTTCCACCCTGTTCCACTATCCCCCGGCCACCACCGCGCTGGCCCTACCGCCATGGCCAAACCTCGTCGTAAGTACTCGTAGGTAGGTAACAACCCCTTTGTCCCTTTGTCCCATCACTTGCAACCCTACTCTTGTCCCTTCACCCATCCCTTGTGTTCCGCTACGCCGCCCATCCCTCATCCTATACTCCCTTCTTCCGCCTCGTCCCGTTCCCTCTAAACATCCTCCGTCGACCTCCATCACACGGCGTCTTAACACCTCCCCCGACCACCAGCTCCAATTTCCCCCCCCCTGGCATGACCCTCCTCAGCTCACCGTATCCTCACTCTCAACCCCAGCACCACCTTGTCCTTCCCGTCCATCTCATCCTTCGCAAGCTCACCTAAATCCATCGCTCCAGCCTAGATCATCCTCCTCTCCAGTTCGTCCAGCCGTCTCTAGTGCCTGCCCTGTTTCTCTTCCTACTCTGTCACACCGGTTTTCCTCCTGACTAATCATATCCTTCGCCCGTCTAGCGCATACGTCCGTCCTACCTAACCACTTCACCCGTCTCCCCTGTCAAACAGGGGCTGAGTCCTTTAAGCTAGTCCACTGATCTCAACCTGACAATGTGTTCGTCTCAGACGTGTGGAAAAAGTTTCGAATGCTTTTCTGAAAGGTTTTCTGTAATCTCATGTTATTTTAATATATCTTTGCCTTTCCTTTTCTTTTTTTTCCTTTCAACCGCTGAGTCAACATTCTTCCCATCGCTAACCAGCTGAATTTTCAATATACAGAATACATTAACGCTGGTAATAATACTGAAGAAAGCCAATGTGTACATCAACCACAAGGAATACTTTTTACAACATGATCTGGCGATTATTTTCTCTATTATGACCCTAACTCAACTTAGGTTCTTAGCCTCTCCCTCAACACCTCCCTAAGACTTCCCTCCTTGGTGCACCCAGGTCAGGGAGACTGATAGTGATGGCAAACAGCCACTGCCAACAGAACATGCTGAAACGAACGCACCATTAACCTGTAATCACTACCTTAGTAGAGGGAAGAAAGAGAAGAAAAAACAGTACGTTAAATCGTCCGTGATATCAACTAACATTGCTTAAGAAGGGAGTTAATGCTTTAATTGCTTGTAGTGTTGGGTACCACTGGGGATGCTGACAGCCAGCCAGGAGGAACCAGTGCGATAAGGTGAGTGTAACATGTCGTCTGTCGGTTTGGTCGAGGGAATGACTCGTGTCTCTGGCCACCGAACGATCTTCGCTACCCCCCCCCCACGGGTTTACCAGAAAGTATCGGAGTTCCATAGTGTGTTTAAGCTGATGAGGGAGAGAGACTTTGCCATCTGTACGTGCAGCTTATGATGGGTCTGTGAATCACTCCCCGAACACGGATGCTGTTCACGGACGTGCAACTTATAATGTATCGGGAAATCTCTCCCCAACACGAATGCTGTTCAAGGGAGATGGGAGGGTGCAGAAGCAGCAGGGGGCAGTATTTACACAGGTGGTTTGGATTATGACATGACTATGGTGCCTCTCACACAGCTCAACGCTCAGTTTAAAACCTCAAGTGATCAGAAATTACTATTTTTCAAGGGAATTTTTTTTTCACCCCTTGAACAAGACGATGGTGACGACCCTTAGGCCTGATGACCTGACCTTTACCCTGATCAATAAGGGTCACATCACACCCTAGGGCGTAGAGTCGTGCTCGCGGGTCGTGCATTCGTGCTCCGGAAGTCTTTTGAAAAGAGGAAAGTCTTTAAAACCAAGACAGGAAAAGCATCGATTCTGAAGAACCATACTGAGAACATACCTCAGAAATAGAGTAATACTGAACTAACACCAAGTATTGTTTTCTTTTTCTCGTTTTCTATACGGCCCCTGACGCCTCCAGTGTTGTGTCTACAAGCCACCTTTAAGTGGATGGTTCTACTGTCAGGATATAATGGAAAAAAATAATAATGACAATAATAATATCACAGATCCGAACCAATAAAACCAGCCATACTACAGCTACAAAATCCCGAACACAAATACTGTACAGTTGATCTCTGACATCTTTTTAACAAAACATTTATAATAGCAACAAATTGGCTTGGAAATGGGTATCGTTAATATCACTGTGCAACACCAGGACCCCCTTCCACAGCACATGAAGTCCAGCAGCCTAAAGGCTGTATTACAGTCAGGAGCAGGGAAAGGATGGACTTCAACACCTTTTCCTTACTTACCCTGACCTTTTCTGTGATATTGTCTGCACTGTTTAATTCATATTTTCTGTAGAGTCTTTCCTATCTCTTCTATTGCCTCATTTAATCTTGGCCTGGCCTTGATGAAGACTTATGCCCATTACTGGAATATATATATATATATATACTTTTTTGGAGTATAATATTTCAGGTTAAGTGTGAAGATACTATTTCAGCCAGGAAGACGCATCACTACTATCACCATTCTGTATTATCACTTATTTTTCTATATGTTTCTGGCTAATTACAGAAATTAAATTTCCACCGTGGCGGAGCCGGAAATTATGAACTTGATACATCACCCTGTGTAAACACCAGCCGACACCCCGCTTCCCACCAACTCCCAGGACCACAACCGCTCCGGCATCACACATCCGACGTCTCAGCAAATCTCTTTTCTATTGTATAAATGCATATAAACATTCAATTTTCTACCCGTGTCTCCCGGAACTGACGCTCAGTAGTTGGGGAAACAAAAAAGCGTATAGAGGTTTTCTCACGGTGTGTCCAGAGAGTGTGGTAAGGTGGGTTAAATGTCCGGGTTGTTGACCGCCTAGCATAAACACAAAAATATGTGCGGGGCTCCTGATAAGATCTGGCAGTGTAAACAAACTTGGCGGTGGCCGCCGCACCGCCCCGCCAGCGTCCATCTCCTCTTTTGAATTTAATTTTCAGGGGGATCGCAGAGAGAGGTGTTTGTGATGTTCCACGATGGAACAACATCTTTATCAGGGAAACATGTCTGGCGTATGTCATATAACTAGCCTTTAATGATCCTGACGGACGAGTACCTTCCCTCTAATTCTGCTTAAGGCATCACACCAACGTTCTGAAAGAGACCGTTTTCTGACTTGTGGCTATTCCACCCAGATCTCAGCTCTGCTGCTAGTGTCAACACACACGAGATGATTGTTACCCTGGCCACCGCAGTATTATGGGGTCTAGACTTCCCCGCTCACCTCCGCATTCGTCTCGAGTTGTATCTTCATATATAATTTTTCTTTTTTGTCTGTTAGTGTTCAAATATGTGTCCTTATAATAATATCACAGATTGATGGTGTATTGACATACATGCAGTATTCCTCCTCATCTCTAATTTGTCTCTTCCATGTTCTATATTTAGCCAGACTTGTCTTTTCTTACGTGTATTCTTTCCATTTCCTTGTGCCCCATTCTCTCACCTTTCTTTTCACGTTGTCCTTTGACATTTCTCTTAACTTTTCACATTTTATTCAGTCTCGATCAGGTAGCTTATACTCGTTCCATCCACTTGTTCATTCCATTATCTTTATTTCTTATTATTCTCTTCGTCATTTCAGTGCCTCCTCTTAATATACAGTGTAAAGAAATTATTTCCCCTTCTGCAGGTATTTCCTCAACGCTTTTGGCTCCAGTTTCACTCCTTTGTGTTGTCTCTTGTACATACCTTGGAGGACCAAGAATTTTTCAAAAGACTCCATGTTCTATTCCTTTGCAGTTTGATTACATTCGTTCTTATAAGGTTCAGTACTTGTCCCATACAATACTGTCGATAAAGATACGTTTCCAAATAATTTTTCTCAATCAGAATTTTGCTACGACTTTAGGCGACCACTGGATAATTTAGGTTTGCCGCCTCGTCCCTCACAATTTCCTTCCGTCTTTTAAAGCAGTTTCTGTATTCTTTGACTGTTCTTTCATAGTGAATAATACGATCTTACTCTAGTCTTTATTTCTTTCAGGGCCACATTTATTTCCTATTCTCACTAGTCGGTCTAAGTTACTCCTTCCATCCTCCAAGTCCTGTGCTACCACCAAACCACCATCCACATACAACGATACAGTTTATTTTAAATCTATCATACTCGAGACCATTTCCGTCTCTCTACATACTTTCTGCAGTGATTGCCCTTACAACCTAGGGATAAGAACAGGTAACGACATCTGACTGGAGCTGAAGACAGACAGGCTTTTAGAGAGAGGGAGAGAGAGAGAGAGAGGGGGGGGGGAGAATATAGAGATGATGCTAAGGTGGTTGTAAAAGTATGATTTACTCGAGGGAGTAAGATAAGAAGAGGAAGACGCCTGAAAATACAGGAACGGAAGCAATCCCTCACAGGGCCGGTAATGTATTCAGGGGACGCGGGTAACGGGCGAGGTGCTAAGGGGAGGAGGAGCCTCGCTTCCTGCACATCAGGACCAGCTTATTGCCTGCTGACCCGACACACTCCATCCTCACCCATCCTGCCACACACCCTCGGTCTCATACCGCTCATCTTCACCTCCACCATCACACCACCGCCATCACCACCGACCCCACCCCTCTCACGCCACTTCAGGGAGGCTAGGCTAAGTTCCGCATGAGCTGTGAGGGAGCATTGTGGCTGAGGGCCCAGCCTGTCTCCCGAACGGGACAAAATAGAAAAACAATCTTGTAAAACAAATATAAAAAGGACGAAGAAGGCGCGGTGATGCGTGGTAACTCAATTATCTTGGCTTGACCTCCTGACCACTTCTATGGGGTGGTGGTTGAGGTGGCGGCCGCCGTAGAGCTGGTATTACACAATCGTACAACCAAGAAAGTTAAGCTGCTTTTGGGTGAGGGCAAGACAGAGTATTGCCAACAGAGGGTGGTCTAGTTCACTAGCTCGTGGCCAGCGGAGTGCTCGAGGAGTTCCAGCGAACACCATATCTGAAAAGTCTTCAGTTTTTTGTCAAAATGTATCAGTAATGGCCTAGACAGACAACCGAACTTCCAGGCATAATAAGTATAATAAAAAGAGAATCCTTTAAAAACATGATATTTTGTTTCAATGTGTAAATAATGCTACATGTGTGTTTACATTCACTCGCAAAATCCATATCGAAGACGAATATGAATCCCTTCCCCATTTGGAAATCCCGGCGACGGGCCTGGTCCATGTCTTACAACACTCAGGGAAAGTATTTATTGATACAGCCAAGAGGACTCAGGACGTGATGGGTTCGAGTGCTAGCGTAACCCCCGGACTCGGGTAACGGCACGGTGTAACTGTTCCCAAAGGGGTTAAAAGACGGTGGTATCGGATACTTGGTGTCGGATCCCAACAACCCTCACCGAGGCAGTGTCGGGTGTGGTTCGGTTCCACCCCGACTCAAGTGGTACTCATCCCACGACCCTTCGAAACACGGGTGTAGTGGTAGACCCACCTCCCCGTTAATCCGAGGGGGGTACGACCCCCTACAGCTCAATAAATGGGTAGTTCTTTAACTCGCACGACTGCCGGTGGAATGGTATAGGTACGTGCCTCGGAGGGTATCAGGTGGCGGGACATGTAGCACGTCAGGCAGCACCACAGCTTCACGATAGAGCCACGATACACACGCACCCCTGCCTCAAACCCGCCTCGACAAAAACCCTAAAGATAATTCTTCGTGACGAGGCCTCTAAGTGGTCATGTAATGATGGCCGATACACGTATCTGCACGAGAGATCTGCAGTCATGAATACGAAGAAAAGAACACACACACACACACACACACACACACAAAGACACTTGGACTCCTTACACCTGAACTCAAGAACATCTAAACAACTTTTCTCGTCCACTACACTTCAGGCACTACGAGAAAAGGTGCAAACAGGACATGGAAGATCATCTTCGATCCCTCTCACGCCACCTGTCAAGGGGCACTCAGACATAACAACCCTCCCAAAACACACATACACATAACGGAACTGAGAGCAACAAGAACAAGAGGTGAGACCAAGAGCCTGTCATGCCTCCATCAGAGCCACGATCTCAGCCCCAGATACTGGGCAATCACTGCTGAGTTTTGGGATGAGAGCGCGGTACTGAGTGTGACAGCCAGTTCCTCACCCCAGTCGCCTGTGGGCCTTAACCTCCCATTAAAAAATGAGAGTGAAGTGGAAGGATGGAGACCTGCAAAAGTGGAGGAGGGGGTATGGAAGGGAGTATGGGGCGAGGGAGATGTGGGAGGGGTACAGGGCCACGGAGGGTCGGTTTTACGAAGTGTATGGAACAAGAGGATAGGTTCTGGAGTGTATGGAGGTGGAAAGGACGTGCATTTACTCGAGGTTGTGCAGAAGGAGGGTTGATGTCGAGGGATTACATGGAGTAGTAGAGTATGGTGCCGGGTAGAGGTACGGAGGACGTTGGTGGATGTGGAGGGTGCATTTGAAGGGCGTTTATGTGCACATAGGCATGGGAATGAGGAGAATGAGTAACGGGTGGGTAAATGGAGGGGAAGAGGTGCTAGAGGGGAGGATAGGTAAGGGGAGAGGCTTATGAAAGGGGAGGTGTGTGAGATGCATAGAGGAAGAGTTGGAAACTTCTATACGAGAGGGGTAAATGGAGGGAAACGGAGGGTGTGGCGAGGTGTATCGGGTGGGGAGAATATATGATGGGAGAGAGCCGAGGGTCGATGCAATTAAGGGAAGGTCGAGGGGTGAGGAGGGCGTACATTATTAAGATCTGGAGTCTTTATGAGGATATATACTAAAGGAACATACACCTGATTTCCATTTTTTAACTTTGATTAAGCCACAGAGGTTGCAAAGCTAGATGGGGTGGATCGGTGTGTGGAGAGGTATCGGTGGGTGCACTGTAGAAGGGTGAGTATGTAAAGCTGTATGGAGAGAGAGAACGAAGGAAATGGAAGGGGTGTATGGCAAAGTATGTGTATGGAGATATGGAGTAAGTCTGGAAGAGGCATACAAAGAGAAAGGGTACTTATAAGTGGAGTATGTAGATGGAAAGTGTAGGAGTGGGAGAGGATGTATGGAGAAAGTCGGAAAAAGGATGGAGAGGAGACAGCAGGTGTGGATCGTGCATGGGGAAAGCAAGGTATTGAGGAGGGTAGGAAATTGCAGGATATATGTGATTGGGTGGATGTGGGAAAAGTACCCCTGGTGAAAGCCATGATATTACCTACGTTGACCTGGTCTCCCGTACCTACACACCTTGCCTCTAAATCACGCATGCTGAGGCTACAGAGGACACAAAATAGGGCACTACAACTCTCCACCAAACGAGATGTACCCTCGCATCGCAAAACACCCAAAGAACAACACGAAGGACTTCAGATAAAACCAATTGGTACAAGCTTGTGAGAAGCAGCACTGAAAGTCTGGCAGAGATTAGAAGACAACGATGACACAATCTGCAGACATATCTGAGACCTCGACAGCTATGCAGACGTGGGACACCCTTAGTTACCTCGGAGTCTCGAAGCAATAAGAGAGGCTCCAGCCATTCATCGATGTACACAGCGACCTGTTCTTAGCTGATTTCCTTTCCCAAAACTAACGAGCAACGTTATCACTACATACACACGTCCCTAGTCTGATGGAAGGGGTAAAGAATTAAGGCACTAAATATACGTATATCCAGCAGACCTCCCTCACACACACACACCATCTCATTTTAACTCTTCTCCCTCTTACTTTTTCAGGACTATATCTTCATGTATCAACCATTTCTTTCTTCTCCCCTGACCATCCTAGTAAAACAATATGTGTTTGGGTGAGGGATGGGTGTATGGCTGAAGACGAGTGAGGATGGGTGTGAGCTGCAGTGCAGAAGGGCGTCATGGGACGGGCCACGGCGGCCAAGGGATCACTTACACCCAACAGCAACACAATCCTTCCCTCCCTCCATCCTTCTCACACACGATCCAGGTCCCTCTCCCCTTTCCATCTCCTCTTGTCTTCTCCCCTTCCATGTCTTCGTCCTCTCGTACCCCTCCCCATATATTTACCTACCCGTCTTTACATGTTCTTAGTCTTTTCCTTCTATATTTTTTCGCTTATCCACGATCTCCTCTTTCCTCATCTCCTTCAATCACTCAATCCTTCTTGTCCAACATCCTTTGTCATAACATTGTTCCAATGTAATCAAGCAATCCATTTTGAAATAAATACTTCAGTCGCGTCTGAGGCCACAACGCTCCACGGTGATGCACGTAAACCACCAGGTTTACATCACCACACACCATCCCGTGTGTCGTAAACTTCTCGGAGATTTTTTTTTTTCCGTCCTCTCCTGAACTATGCGTCAGCTGACGCGACCCGCTGGGACGTCTAACGTTTCCTGCGAAGTGAGAAGCACGTCAGCTTCCATCGTCATGACGTTGGCCACACTGACGTTATTATGCCTGATGAGTGGTTACCTGACAAACAAGTGACGCACGTCTCGTGCAGTACGAACGAATAGGACCCTGTGGCAGAGCGGTCTTTTAGGTAATTCAAACCTGTGGTGCTCCTCCGGGGTACTGCACAAATGTGGTGACACAGAACTGCAACATTCTTTTAGATTATTAGGTAGTGTAGCGTTCTGTTAGGCTATCTATGACTGCAGGATTTTAATAGGTTTTGATATCAAGGAGAGTAGTTCTCTTAGGTTATTTAGAACTGCAAAATTCTTTTAGGTTTATCAAAGAGAGTAGCGCTCTGTTAGGTTATCAAGGAAGGTAGTTCTCTCAAGTACTCTACGACTGAAGCCTTCTGTTTAGATTATGTAGGGCAGTGGCGTTCTGGTTAGTAATTCAGGACTGTCATGTTCACTCAGGTTATTTAGGACTGCAAAGAGCCGTTAAGGAATTCAGGACTGTTACTTTCTCCCGGACGACTTGGGACGGTTCAGCTTTTGGTAGGCATAATATACGGTACGATTGTTAATGTAGGATTTTGGCGTTCTTTTCGTTAATCCGGAACTGTCGGCGGTGTCGTTCTATTAGGTAATGTGGGGGAGGACAGTGGCGTTCTTTTAGGTGATCTGGGACGAACTGGACCCTTCAGACATGAATATTGCAACGTTGCATGAGTGAAAAGATGCAATCACACTACCGCCCAAGGGAAGGGGCCAGGCCTCCCCTGGCAATGCACTAATAACAACACGAGAAGGCCAGGTCACCATCCATCAGGGCAGCCGTAACTGTGCTGCTCTGTAACCCCGTCATTATAAATGTTCCACTGGAGTGGGACTTCTTTTTCAGCTGATCGCTTAATGAAGGAAAGGGAGAGGAGGGAGGGGAGATCAGCTCAGGGCCAGGGAGGTTCAGACCACTAGTGGTCGGGAGGGTTTACACCACTGGTGGTCGGGAGGGTTTACAACACTGGTGGTCGGGAGGGTTTACACCACTGGTGGCTGAGAAGGTTTACACCACTGGTGGCTGAGAAGGTTTACACCAGTGATGGTAGGGAGGGTTTACACCACTGGTGGTCGGGAGGGTTTACACCACTGGTGGTCGGGAGGGTTTACACCACTGGTGGTCGGGAGGGTTTACACCACTGGTGAGTGGTAGGATTCACACCACCGGTGATGAATAGTGCGGTCAGCCAGGAGCCAGTGTTGGGTATATGTGAGACTCAGACTATAGCCAGAATGCTCAGTAATGATGAGTTCAGACTCAACCCAGAGATAAGCACCCCGAGGAAGATGAGTGAGGGTAGACGGTGAGTCAGTGCTGGATATCTGAGACATTACATGAGGACACGAGAGAATCATGCCTTCAAGAAGGATGAGTTCAGATATAAGCTGATGATGAATTGAGACAGATGTGAATCTAATGATGAATTAGGGCAGACGTGAACCTACTGATGAATGAGAGCAGATGTGACCCTACAGATGAATGAGGTAAAGACATGACTATACGCCACATATCTGAGGCATGATGAGACAGAGAGAATCATTCACTCAAGAACGGACTCAAACCTGAGCTGGTGATGAAGTACCTTAGGATGATGAGTGACAGCCAACATGGACTCCCTCCATCAACGATGAACACTTAATGATCAACTTATGCAAGCATGACATGCCATCACATTCACATGAGACTACAAGCCATAAAGAAACGATGCGACGAATAAATTGGGATATATATATATATACATATATATATATATATAT